>SNQJ01S0134442.1:32910-43228 GCA_010110895.2 Picea sitchensis
TTAATATGACTAAGGGTCACTCCAAGCCAAAAGGGAAATGTAAGCACCCATTTTACGAGATGATAAACTTCGATTAATTAGAGGATAATGTACCAAGGATTTTTTATTTTTTTTTATGATAAATTAGAGGTTCATTACATGAGGTCTTAGAGAAAGTGGGAGGCGAGGAAGCATATTCATTTACAGATGGATTCTCAGGTTACCATCAGATCAAAATAGCTCCAGAAGATAGGTATAAGACTACTTTTTCTACAGAATGGGGATCATACCAATATATAGTCATGCCATTTGGGATGAAGAATGCACCAACCATATTTTCAAGAGTAGTCATAGTTGCTTTTAAGGAATTCATACATTGGTTTTTAGAAGTATATTTGGATGACTGGACTGTATATATTCTGTTAAAAGATCATGTAGAAGTGTTAAGACTCATGCTGGAAAGATGCAGTCAATGCCAGATCTCACTGAACATCAATAAATGCATTTTAGGGAAACCTTTTGGAATATTGTTGGGACATATAATGTGCAAACACAGTTTAATACTGGAACCTGCTAAGATTATAGTCATTGTAAATTTACCACCACCAAAGTCAGTGTGCTAGTTAAGAGCAACACTAGGACATACAAGTTATTACAAGAATTTTATAAAGGGGTATGCATGGATTATTGCACCAATGGAAAAACTGTTAAAGAAGGACACTAGATTTCAGTGGAATGAGGACTGTCAACAAGGATTGGAAACCTTAAAAGAAAATATGGTCACAACACCTATCCTAGTATTCCCAGACTGGGAAAAGACATTTCATGTGCATGTAGATGCCTCAGCCATAGAACTTGGAGCAATTATGGTGCAACCAGGAGCAAGGGACTTAGACCATCCTATAGCCTTTGCAAGCAGAAAATTGTCAGAATCAGAGCAGAATTACAACACCACAAAAAGAGAAGGCCTAGCCATGGTATATGCACTTCAGAAGTTCAAGAACTATTTATTGGGTAAACACTTTAAAATGTTCACAGACCATTCTTCCCTCAAATATCTAGTCAAAAATCCAGTGTTGGGGGGAGGATCCGTAGATGGTTATTGTTATTCCAAGAATTTGATTTCGAAGTAATAGTCAAACCAGGGAAGCTGAATGCAGGACCTAATCACCTATCAAGGGTAACTAATGGAGAAGAACCTACCAACTTGGAAGACAACTTTTCTGATGTGCAACTATTTTTAGTATAGGTAGCTAACGAATATTTCACTGAGATTATTGAATACTTAAGCACATGGGTTTCACCACAAGACTTTAGCACTCCACAAAAGAAAATATGGTATTCAAAGATGCATACTATCAACTTATTTCAAGACATTTATACAAGATGGGTGCAGACAACATTTTGAGAAGATGTGTATTAGAATATGAAAGGCCGAGAATTTTGGTGGAATCTCATGAAGGTATAACTGGAGGACACTATGCAGGAAAATGTATCACACATAAGGTATTGCATGCAGGATTATGGAGGCCAATGGTCCATAAAGATGAAAAGGAATATTTCCATAAATGTGATGTCTGTGAGAGGGTTGGAAAACCTAACATAAGGGATGAGATTCCTCTGAGAACATAAGTGACTCTGCAGGTATTTGAAAAATGGGCTATAGACTTTGTGGGACCTATTGATCCAACAAAAAAAAGGCCAAGAGATAGATATATCATTACTGCGACTGAATAATTAACAAGATGGGCATAAGCAACACCATTCAAAGACTATAATGCAGAGACAACACACTTCTTGTTTGAGCAAGCGATCACCAAATTTGGATGTCCCAGGATTTTGATGAGTGACCAGGGCACTCATTTTATCAACGTTACCATCAGAGATATGACTAAGGAGTTTGAAGTCTATCACCAAAAGAGTACACTGTATCATCCTTAAGCAAATGGAATAGTATAATCTTTCAATAAAATCTTGGAAAATGCTCTGACTAAAATCTGCAATGTCAACATGGATGATTGGGACTTGAAGATACCAACAATATTATGGGCATATAGGACCACATGTAAGAATTTGACATGAAAAACACCATTTAGATTGGTGTATGGGAAGGAAGAAGTAGTACCATTAAAATCTTTGGTAACCAGTTTGTGTGTAGAAACAATTACTAGCATGACAGAAAGGGGTGCAGTACAGGAAAGGTTAAGTCAACTAATGGAAATGGAAGAGGACATGATTCTAGTAGGATTTCACCAAGAAGTAAAAAAAGAAAGAGACAAATCCTAGGATGAAAGACATATTAAGAAGAAGAGTTTTAAGGAGGGAGACTTAATCTTGCTCTATGATAGAAAAAATTTCCAACACCCTGGGAAGTTGAGAATTCATTGGTTAGGGCCATATGAAGTAAATACTGTCACAGATGGGGGATATGTACAACTACATGACTTGGGAGGAACAAAACTGGAAGGAATGATCAACGATAGTCGGCTGAAACTGTAAGGGAAAGTCAAGCAATTAACCCTTAAAAGTTACAGTGCAGTGAAAAAGGTATGTATATAGTGCACTATAGTAGAGGTTAGGAAATAAAACTCATAAAAAGGAAGACAAAAGTAGAAAAAAGAGAAAAAAGAAGAAAACAATAGAAAAGAAAGAAAATACAAAATACTAGGAAATCTAATGCATAGAGATAGTGGAATCAACATGACAAAAAGAAAAAGTGGCTGTGCACAACATATGGTTGATAGAAAGAAAAACACCACACACTAAGAAAAATTCATAGCAGAAATATACAACGCATTGAAAAAAGTGTAGTGCATCGTAAAAGGGGCCAACAGTCGAAAAAGAAAAACTAATCGTTAGGGAAAAAAGGCGCGAATTGGGCATTTATGAAACCAAATGAAGCATAATCGACAAGATTCAACACATTAATAACAACCAAACAAGCTTCTTCGAGAAGATCCAGGGAAATTATGGAGCCCTCTATAAAATGGAAACACAGTACAAAAAAGACTTATTGTGCATTTGCAAATTCGCGAAGCTAACGAGCAAGAAGACGAGAGGCGAACATGTGAGTACACAGATTGAAGCAACCAAAACTCAGTCAGGAAAGAAATATTTACCCATTATGGAACATAAAAAGGTTTCCGCACCAAGACAAACTTCATGTAAAACACGTAGCAACCTCAGGTCACCGCAAGAAACCGCAGAATCAGTGCAGGAAATGGCACAGAGAGAGGGAATCATCGATGTCGATGCAACTCCCGCACCGCAGGTCAAACCAATGAGTGATACATTGGTCGAGGAAGAATAACAAGCCCCGATGACGATCGGGATGGAGATTGACTCACACGACAGTGCGTAGTGCCACAAACCAGTCACCACAGAAAACCCACGACAACCTGCAAGAGTCGAAGCAGCCCACAAAACAAATGGTGGCAACAGTGAACAAACATAGTCTATTGGGCCGAGACCACAATCTATGGTGGGGTCCACACAGTAGGAAGAAATACATATTGAAGACATCATAGGGAAGCTAGAGTTGGGCGAGGAAGACAAAGAACCATAGGCTGGGACCTCTAGCGTGCTAGTAAGAAGAAAGGGAAAACAACCCATCGTGCAGTCCCCACACAAGCATCTTGACACTTCAATTGTTTTATCACGCATTCTAGAGGGGTGCATGCCATACCAACTCTAATAGGTTGCGTGGGAAGACTGAGATACACAGAACATGATGTGTCTGACACCAACAAATTCCTATAATTTGCGCAACATGTGTACATGGATATCATAGGCACAAGACCATTTGGAGACCCTATACTGCAACCAAAGAAATGGGTGGTCGGCCTGGAAAACACATGGATATTGAATTCGTTAGAGATTCCCCATTTAGAAAGAGGGAAAGAGGTGAACAACTACATCAAGCAGTTGATGGCAGTCCTCCATGGAGGATTTTTATGGTTAGAAAAACT
The DNA here is from genome assembly GCA_010110895.2 of Picea sitchensis. Lineage (NCBI taxonomy): Eukaryota > Viridiplantae > Streptophyta > Pinopsida > Pinales > Pinaceae > Picea > Picea sitchensis. Next base: position 36,858 of record SNQJ01S0134442.1, read on the forward strand.
TGTCTCCATCGGCGTAGAGATTATTACATTCATCATAGGTCTTCCATCAATGGGTGAGAGTCCCACGCAGTATCTAGACAACAAAACTAAATAAAGATATCTCATGAAAGAGATGAAGAAGACATACGGGATGAAAAGAGGCGCGCACGAAATTATTATCAAGAGAATCAATGACGCAGACACTAGGATGGCCTCGAAACTAATGGCGTGCAAATTGTTATGAAAAATCCATAAGGAGGATGTCCCTGCAGGGGTTGTCGCAACAGTATAAAAGTGTGTAAATGGAAACATGATCAGTTGGGCACCATATTTAACGAACTTGTTCCTAGACAACTGTAAGGATGCATACGATTTGGGAAGAGAGTTCCACTACTCCTGGCTCATGATCCTGGTAGCTTTAATTAGATGGAAGGAGCCATCCTATTCATACTTCTACGACAGAGTAGGAGGTTGTTGCGCAACATGGTAGATGTCAATGGGAAGCACTTTAGACCCTAAGAAAAGAAGTGGTAATTCCGAGACCTTTGCTCGTTATCTCAGTGACATTCAAGACAACATATCCAACACTTGGAGGATCACTATAGAGGTGGTTGTGTAGTATCAAGGGGTATCCAACTTTAGGGATACACGACACAACATGTGGATCCAAGAGCGCAGGGATCCATAGAAGGAATGGCTTCAACTTTGCTTCTACATTAATGAAGAGGAAGTTTAAATGGCGATGAGAGACTGACAGGATGACTGGAAGATCCCAGTTATTACCAAGTAAATGCCAAAGGGAAATGAGGTAGAATTAGGGTCATCCAAGACACCTGTAGGAGGTATCACAACGACAAAGAAACCCACGTAGTAGGCGAAGCCAGTGAAACAAAAGAAGGGAAGCACTCCAAAAATAAGGATAATGTCCTAACGTAGGAAGAACAAGGAAGGGGGGACACAATGACCCAAGAAACCCCTTCAGAAGATACTCCATAAGAAATAGAGTTACCCAAAAGGCCAATTATACATATAGGGGGGTCGCGCAAGAAGGCCAATGCCCATTAATAGATCCCAGAGTATACAATCACCGAGGATGATGTTGATCTTGTCGTAGAGAGAGTATAGGATCGCACAAAAAAGGAGTTTGAAGAGGTTGAGAACCAAAGAGGAAGGATACATAACGAGTTGGTTGATATCAAGAAGGTCCTAGAGCAGATACAAGAAGCGTAGAGGCAAGAAAGGGGGATATAGTGGATCCCCTGCACAATAGAAATTGAGGACAAGAGAGCACATAATGAAGAAGACACTATCCAGACCATAGTGCAAGAAAGTTCGAGCTTCCAAATAACAACAGACATGTTACAGTTTGACAAGGCAACAACTTAGACACGACTTAAAGACTTGGTGCAGGTACAGTTGGTATTAACTCAAATACCAATAAAGGCACTATACATATTGTAAGTCAGTGTCATGCAGAAAGTGCAATCACGAGCTAGAACAGACATGACAGAATTGTAAACAACTAGAGATGGAAAGGATGCCCTAGAACTGGTCATCGAGAAGGTAAATATGGAGATGAAATAAGAGAAACAACATGCAGATAATTAGGACAGAAGATGAAGGAAGTCTTCACAAGAATTCTAGATAGCGCGCAGGCAACCATGACCACTACGGAAGAACAAATACAAATAATTATGCATACACTCGAGGACTACAATAAGGATATAGAGGATCTTAAAGAAAAATTAACCCCAACTACTCCTCCTAAAGTTATGGATGAAAGGAAACAACAGGAAGCCATGCAAGTAGAAATTATCGAGAAAGAAGCTAAAAAGGTCACACAATTGTTTCACAGGACCGCGAAACTATGGACAATGTTGGAAGAAGATGATAGGGTCCAAAAATTATACCAAAAAGAGGATGTAATCAACATTGCAATATAAGAGATGAAGCAACGACAAAATTCCATGAGCATCACAGAGCGAGTGAAGGGTGCGGAGGAAATGAATACCCTATAGATAGAACTGAAGACCATGCAAAATAACAAGCAGGCCAGGCAAGCCCAGTTATAACCTCTCCAAGAGAAAGCAACACAAATAATTGTGAAACGGGAGAAGGAAAAGAAAAGAATGGCCCAGGACCATGATAAGAGCATAGAGTCTCTTAAGGAGCATATCACAACACAGAGGGTAGAATATCTCATAGGGAAAGATGCGCAAGCTAGAGAAAAAGGGGAAGAGTTAGAAGGAAAATTCCACAGCTTGGAAGAATTTATTCAGGGAGAATGCACTACTTGAGTGGATCGGGATGAGCCACATGTCAGTTTTAGGGGCCTGTTGGATACATGTCTAGTTTGAGGAAAGACCTATTTTTGGAAGAAGAGACTTAATTTTGGAGCATGCGCAACAACTGGCAAGAAAGCAGCATGCGGAAAAAGGAGGAAAAACAACATGCAAGAGGAAAAGCCATGTGCAAGGAGATAGACAAGCCTAACCACATTAGGTTTAGGGTTTTTGATAAGGATTGTAATGGCTATAAGCCTGAAAAATAGTATAAATAAAAACCTAGGAGGTCTAGGTCATGGTGGTTGTTGTTGTTGTTAGTTAGTCAGTTCGATACTATTGAGAAGTTGAGATATTGTTAATTGTAATAAGGAGGTAGAAGACTCGATTAAGGCATATTTTGAGGGTCATATCATATGCTGAGGAGGCTAGTGTAATCTAATCCACCTCATAGAGGTTCCTTAACCTCATCATGATTGTTGATTGAATATGTAATTCTCGCAACACCAAATTTTGCAGAAGACTAAATAAAAGAGAAGAGAAGCCAAATATTTGTGGATGTAGCCCAGAAGGGGGTGAACCATGGTAAAAAATATGTTCTATGTGATGTTTTATTGAATTCTTACTTCTGGTTAATGGTTATCTTATGAAGGAATGATTAACTAGATGTATTAGAATGCATGAATGAGCCTAAAGATGGATGAATCCTAGAAATACTTGAATGAATAACAATATTAATGCAAGAAGAAGATAGAATATGCTCCCAGATCCCCACTCATTCCTATACTACAAACACCCAACTATTGTAGTCACCCATAGAGTTATCTTGGGTGAGACTACGATGTGTGTTCTGTGCACAATGTCGCATTGTGGTTTACAAGGAGGGTCGATAGTTTTAGAGGGTTTTGTTGGAAACCTATTCAGATTTGAACCTGGGTCAACCCAAGAAGAGGAAATAAGTTAGATATATAACCAACAGAAGGTAACAAATAATTTACCTAGTCTCTTCTCTCCCAAGGAGGCATGGTTGACTCATAAAGTAAAAAACAAATTTTCACTTTTTTTCCAAAATTGGAACATGTACAGAATCTGCAATGGCACCGACGAAGAAAAATTTTAGAGCACTAAAAAAGGGTTGGTCATAGAAGGAGGGTGATCACTAGGGCTTATTTCTATAGCAGGAAAACCCCCCTATGGACTACACTAGGGTTCAACGTGAAGGCAGAGCTAACTGTCTAAAGTCTCCTAGTTTTAACAACTACCCCGACAATACCGCACATTCATGCATAAAATACAAAGTATAAGGATCTAGTAACTCTACCTTAAACTCTATGTTCGGTGTCAATCCTTTTTCATACGGTTGTTCCTCGATTGAAAATATCCTCCCAAGGCTGACCCGCATTCACCAAAAGACAGACAAGAAACTACGAACATGCATATTATATATGAATTAGTGGGTTAGATGTCATGATAAAATGTAAATCAAACATAGAGGTTGAACACAACATATGGCGGGACAACAAAACTACTTTATATTAATATCACAAAGTCACTTACAAATGAGATCGGGGACTGCTCCTCGAACCTAGTCCAGGATCCTCTTCACCAATCTCCAACTACTTCCACATATTCTTCTCCTCTCACAATTCTCTCTAGGGAAATGGCATAGGCTTATGAATGAGGAAAAAGGCAAGAATAGGGAATTCTGGCTCAAAACTCATAATGTGGATGCAAATTATTGGGGCAAGGGGGGAAAGTGAAATGGGCAGATTTTCACTTTTCTTATTCTTATCTTTGGAATGAGACCTCAACACATCCTTTTATATGAAAAAAAGGATGGTTATTCAGTTGGGTGATGGGCTATAGGCGGTGGGACAGTTGGAAAACTACCCAATAGCCCGTAATCTCAACAAATTCCTTGCAACTTTTTAATTTTTACAACTTTTGTGAGTATATGTGGAGTGTAATGGCACAACTAGCATACATACGCGAGATGTAGTGGTGCAGAAAGCGTGTGTACATGGTAAGTAATGGTGTAGGGTGCGTACATCTTCAAAAATGTGGTTTTTAAGAAGAGTTGCTTAGTGATGGCTTGGCAAAAATATCAAGTAAGATGGCCTGATGCCAGGTATGCATGTATGATGCAATTTAGGGTTATAATAGATGCCCCCTAATGTGTGATGTCAGAAGAGCATCTGATGGCCCAAATACATTACAAATCTTCACCAACATACGAAGCGAGTGAGCCCGGGACTAGAGTTCAGGAGGTGCCATCTGCAAAAATAATAATTGTCTCACTAAGGTGGGCATACCCATGCTTGAGATGAAATAAATCATGGCTTCCAATCAAATACACTGTAGATCCATGTCATATAACTATATAAAGTGTATCCGAGAGAAATACACATCGGATCTACATCTCAAAATCAAATATATACATGTATAGTATCCATCTTCAAGAAGTCAATGATGTCTGATGGCTGGATATGAGGCCTTCAGAGCTCGAGAAACAACTTCAAGATCTTCAAAACTTAGGTAGGATTGTAATGTGAGTGTATGAATTCACTGCCCAGAGGTATTCAATGGCTCGTTGGGGAATAGACAAGAGGATCCCGGTGATCAGGCAGAGAACTTCAGTGATTTCGAGCAAAGACTTGATTGGACTTTCAGGATGGTCAGGCATGAGGGAAAGAGACAAACTGCAAAGAGAATAACATAAGTTGGGTAAAAATTCCCTTGGACAATAGCACGACAAATGATTAGACTTAGGCAGCATGACATTGACATAAGTTCATGATGCAGGAGGCAACACAATCCATGTGTTTGGAAGAATAACCAAACGGAGGAGGACACAACTCTATGTAGAAAGAACAACTTCCTAAGGTCATATTAAGTCCCAATGCTTGACGAAAAATGAAAGGATGTTCTTTGTCCAAGGGTGACTTATTGTGCTTCCATAAAAATAAAATACTTTTCCTATCCTCTTTTTGGGGTATATTTGATTTTTTTGTCTTTTTCAATAAGTTTGGAAAGATTGAAAAAGAATAAAAGAATGTCACAAGCATACTAAGGAGGAGGAGGAACGAGTGTCACAAGCATACTAGTTCCAAACGCAAGGAACAAACTAATGCTCAGATCAAGGAGACATGTGGAGGGAAAGGACACTCTGGAAAATTCCTCCATGGGTCAAGGTATCAAGACTCAAACGCAAAGTGCTACAAGGCTTGCGTATAAGGCATGCTTCAAAGTTTCAGTTGAGAGCAACATGGAGCCGAGATTAGACCAAAGACACAGAGATGCAAATGTGATTAATATGACACAATGATAACTTCCTTCAATGTAATTTTAACGAGCCCAGAGAAGGTAAGCTCGGTGGTTTTTCATTTTTAGAGAGTCTGAAAAAGCACAAAAGAAGACTCCACAGGGGTACCTTTTTCGAAGGTAGTCTAGTCAGTTTGAAAAAGAGGTAAACTAGCACCGAAAAGACGTCTATTCAAAACCATTTTAATGAGAGTGATAAAGACAAGATCACTCAATAATATTTTCAATTTTAAGGAGTTTGAAAAGATCTTAACTATGGACTCACTGCCTTTTTCTAGATTTAGTTTCCTTAGCCCGAAAAAGTAGAATTTGCTAAGGAGAACTCTCCCGGTGAGACGAATCTCCCAAGGTGTACTTTTTTCCTCCTTAATATACAGGCCAAAAAAAGGGTTAAACTCATGTCAGTAGATGTTTTTTCTGAACCAATTAATGAGTGTGAAAGAACAAGATCACTCGACGATCTTTTCAATTTTAAGGAGTCTGAAAATAGCTTAAATATGGACTCCATAGGGGATGTTCTTATGTACCATTTTAATGAGTGTGAAGAAACAAGGTCACTTGACAATCTTTTCAATTTTAGGGAGTCTTAAAAGAGCTTAACTATGGACTCCGTGGGGGTTCCTTTTTCGTAAATTTAGTCCCTCATGCCTGAAAAAGGGTTAAACTTATACCTGGGAATACTCTTCTAGCGAACCGAAGTTCCTAGAGTGTACCTTTGTTCGTAAAATTGACCATCCAGACCAAAAAAGGGGTAAACTACCACCGAACATATGTGCCTTTAAATTTTAG
>SNQJ01S0134444.1:0-18025 GCA_010110895.2 Picea sitchensis
AGGGGTTCAAGAATAGATGCAGATTGACAGCGTTGGCCTAGGGAATGTAACCAGCGCTGGGATAGGGTTTCTCCCTTTTACCTCCTTATACCAGATGCTACACCGCGCCGGAAAAAGGTTATCTCTAAATCTAGTTTATGACTGTGTTAGAGTTGGAGGGGTTTTCTTTTTAACTGGGTAAATGAGCCCGACAGTTTTTACCCTTTTGCCATTGATAAATTCCTTTTTTTACTGTACTGAGGTTATTCATTTTTGGTCAGAATGGTAGCGCTGGTTTTAATTATTCTTTTATCTCAAGACAGTTGGTTAGCGCTGGATGGATGGGTAGAATATTGAGTAACCTGACAGCTTGGGTTGTACTGCTAATAATTAAATATTTTTCATGGAAGACTAATGATTAGTGTGAATGATTTATATCTATACCAATAATGGAACTATATAAACCTAGAGTACGGATTAGGATTTCATTCATGAGCAGATGAAATAGTATAGTTGCTACAGTAATAAATGGGTTAATTTCCATGGGTTGAAGGTTTAGGTTGGGATTTAACCAATTTCTATGGTATTGTCAATTGTGTAAGGAATGGTAGTTGTAATATGATGGACTAATGCTAGGATTAATTGATTAAAATATACAATGGTATTGTCTATTGTGGTTAAGATAGGATAGTTTTAATGTGAAGGATTAATGCTAGGATCAATTGCTTAAAAAAATATGCAATAGTATTGTCAATTGTGTAGAGATATGGTAGTTTTAATGCAATGACACCGTTACCCTTGTAATCTATTTGCTATAGTACTATGTACGGAGTGACTTCATTAAATATTTGGCGGGTAATATGTCAAGGCAACACTTTATTGCAATTCAAAATAAAGATATAAGGTTGGTGTTGATAACTTGGTTGGTAAATTGATTATTATTTTAATTGCAAGTTACGATAATATGAGCTATAATGGTTGTGTTATTTTATTGTAATGCTATAGAAATTTTTGGTTGTTACTGACGACACATGAATTGTGAGGTCTTGAACTAAGTGTCATGGATTATTACGATTGGGTGATTGGGGTTTGCAATTTCTTCAATTTACATTTTACTAAGGATGGGTTGGATGACTCATCGATTAATGGGATTCAAGGAGTATTGGGTTGTGATTAATGCCAAGTGAGTCGTGGAAATTACCTTGTCTTAACTATGGGTTAGTCGTTGTCTGATTCCTTTTGTCATGTGAGCTTTACGTAGAGCCGATTGGTTTGTTCTTATGTATTGTTGTACTTGGTTGAGTCATTTTAGTATGGGGTCAGTCGTGTCGGGCGGGATGTAAACCCTTCCATGTAGCATTAGTACCTAAATCTGTGTGTGATTATCTCTGAGAAAAGAATCGATTGCATTATCAGGAGTCTTGGGCCCTTTAAAGGCGGGGTTTCCCCTCTTGCGACTTTTACGGCGGAGATTACTAGTTCTTGCTGGCCTGACCGGAGCCTATCTTACCTTCTCTCTCCCCAGAGCAGAAAACTAAGATTAAACACCCTGCTTCCTATGCAGAAATAGTAAAATCTACTACTATAGATTCTTCCTTTTGTATGTTATGCAGTTCACCTTGATATGTCGTTAAGCGTTATGAATTACTGATGCTTGGCATACTTATGTATATAATTAGTTTATGCTTGCAGTTATTGTTGTGTGCCTTATGTCTTGTTGTTGTGATATTTGTGGTTGCGTCTTGTTAGTCACCGGGTGGTGACATAGAGTCAAAGTGTGTCTATTCCCTTCTTACAGCACACACCTTAAACAAAAAATTTTACTGTTATTAGAGTTATCGTCATAGCGAGTAGGGCGTTCTGGCGGGGGCATGAGGTTTCTTCAATTTATGACTCTCTCTTTAAGAATGCGAGTATTTTCCTCTTCATATTGTTGTAAAATGTCCAATGCATCCCCTTTAATTCTATGAATTGAAGATAGTTTTGATGGCAACATGGTTTTAGTATCAATGATGGATTGTGACTTTCCTTTCTTATTCTTTGAGATTCTTTCAAAGGTCAATTTCTTTGAAGTCTTGTCAAATAAAAAAGTATGCACATAAAATATTTCTTCATCGAGAGAAGACTTCATATTGAGCTTGACCCGAAAATGCAACCCAGTACATTTTCTTGGGGTTCTTCATCATTTGGAAACCGGATATTTTCAATATCCACATCTAAGTCTATATTGTCAAGAAAAATATCATCAGCAGAGTGCTTTTGTTTTCTTCTCTTCTTGAGAATTGACCCTTTTCCTTTTGAATTATAATTTATGAGGGTTTTCTAGAATTCCTTGAGGAGGATCCCTCTCTCCATCATCACCTGAATTATTACTTGGGGTTTTTCTTTGTTGGAGCCATTGTAGACTGAGGATTCACCTTAGGAAAAAGACTTCTTTGAGAAAAAGTAGGTGACTAAGCATTTCTTTCACAGGGGGTTCCCTCTTGCCTTGACAACTGGTAGTACTAACAATGGTTTCTATGTCACTAGAATATTTATTAGCATCCCGCACGGGGGGGTCATGACTGTCACCCTCCTCTTCTTCAAATATGAGTGTATTGATCATTGTGAACATTGGCTAACACCATATGATTATAAAAGGTTGTTAGGATTGAACCCTTTGATCTATTATGCAAACTTCAAATTAAATTGGTTAAAGTAAGAGGCATATTCATCATTTTTGGGAATTGCTCTTAAGAGAATTTCCTGCCACCAAGGGAAGGGAATGAAGCTGTTTTCCTTTTCTTATAGAAAGCATGAAACCAGAGCTTATATTTCCTTGCCACCTCTATGATAAACAATTTGTCTGGCATATACTAAGGGAGGTATATAGGCTTTTCATGAGAACATAAAATCCCAATGATGGTGTAGTTGTCCATTTTTTCTAGAATTCCATTTTTATCCAAAAAGGTGGATTCTTCCAATGAAAGCCTAGAAGTGTTTTCTCCAAAGAGTAATTTCTTAATTTAGAGACAAAATCATTGTAGATTTCATAAAAATAATGGATAACTTTATGTCTCTAGAGAGCTTGATAACACATAGTCACAAGGTCAATCTTTGAATTTACCCTTTTTTCCAATACCCGGACCTTTAAAAACATGACAATGTGTGATAGAAAATACCGGATAAGATGCCATATACAAAAATCGCTTCTAAAATTCATCAATTGTGGGAAAATTTCATTTGATATGATATTTTCCCGATAAAAAAAAAACATTCTCATGAACTGGCAAATATAAAATATACAGGGCCATCCGAGGAATAGTTGTTGTAGAATCTTGACCCGTAACTCTAGTAAACAACCAAGAAATTTATCAATAAGAGTCCTTAAAATAACTAACTTGGATTCTAGATAGGTATTTTGAAATCATAGTAGGATGTATTCTTGGAGACTTGATTCCATTATTTTTCCTCTAAGAAAATTTATGGCTTTTTCTCCTTTGTATGTTAAGTTCAGATCTGTTAGTTTTAACATTTTTTTGAAAAATGAAGGCGCCAATGAAACATGGGAGGCGCTTTGTAGAGGAATGTTTCTTCTATTGCGGACAAATTTGTAAATGCACTAGGTGACTATATCTTTGCACTTGAAAACCTCGGGGACACAACCAGCGAGAACTATTCATGATGTCCAAACTTTGTTATTATTTTTGTTTGGAAGTGTTGAATAATACCAATATGCCCTTGACCAATGGTAATTGGGATATTCTCTGGCAAGTAAATTTAAGGTATCCCCGCAGAAATGTTCTTTCATCCATCTTCAACAAGTTGATAGAATTCTCTGTAATGCCCCTCAAAACAGTGAAATAATATTTTACGTTGGATCCTTGATTAATAACATTAGCAGAAATAAATGTGATTTTTCTCGATAGAAACATCATTAATAATGGCCTTTTTAGAATTTAATTTAGCAATTGAGTTCTTAGAATTAGCATTCAATTTGACTCGAGAAGTGTGAAGAGGAAGGATATGTCATGGCAGGGTGGAAAAGTGGGATATTTCAAATGAGAATGCAATTCCGCAAGTCTGCAAGTTCGACGTAATATAAAATGGCTAAGTATGGATGCTTGTTGGACAAACTTGTGAGGGTGGGAGATACAAATAAATGAAAATATATGAGTCATGAAATGAAAAATAAACTAGGAGTAGGGAAGAGGTCAAGAGGAAAAAGTGATATGTTGTGAGTCCGCGAGTCCGCCAACCCACGAATGAAAAATAAATTAAGTATGGAAAATGTGTAAATCTTGGGGGTAAGATACGACAATGAAAATTAGGGGAGGGAAACATACTTAGGGAAAATACAAGTGCAAAATAATAAAAAGAAGGAAGAAGTTACAAGGTTCAACACCTTTCCACCTTTCTCAAGGATGATTTTTGTTTCCCAAGAACCTGCATTTCCAAAACACTGAACAAGGAAAAATGGGTTTAAACCTATTTCAAAAAACTAAATGATGATCTTTTTATAAGTTTATCTCACAGACAACTAAAAGAAATGTAAAGATAACTGTAAAAGTACAGGACACAAGACCCTTTTTTGGAGCTCAAAATGGGTTTTCTATTTTTTCCAGTCTTGAACTGATCTTTAAGTGGGACCTCAAGACATCATTCCCTAACCCATAGGACACCATCCAAATAAAATATGGAATGGTAAACAACTATAAACATCTTCAAACTGAGTATACATAAAATGCTTGGTTTTGATGACTTCATGACCAATCCTTGTGTCCTCTCATTTCGAAGGCCTTGCAATTGGATAGAAAAGAGTGTTATGGTCTAAGAATAAGAATGATAGGAAACAAAGATAAATAAATAATAAAAAACACTTCATTATGAAAACTAGCTTTTATAAATACAATGATTATATGCATACACATGTATACAGGGAATATGTACCTTTATGTTATTTAGGGTGATTAGTATTTCAAAGTATAAAAAAAAATCATAGGATCAGGAAGACACAAAAATACTTTCAAGAATACCTGGATGAGAAAGCGTCGATCTCAAATAGACATTCCATGTTTAGCTAACAAGGCTTATGTGGCAATTACCACACCTTTTCCAATTCCAACATCTCTACCAAGGGAACCACCAAGATCCTATCATCATATGCACATGTCTATAAAGTTAGAATTCAAATATATTCAAAAGGTATTTTCAACATCAAAGCATGTATACTTACAAGAAGCTTTGCAGTAACAACTACAGGAGAATGACCATGAAACTTAGAATATTTTTCTAGAATCCATGCCATTGTCTACCCCAAGTACATAATGGTGTTAGAGCTGTGGAATGAGTATATTTCAAATCAATGTCCAATTATTTTGTGAGTGCATTTATTTTGAACCAAATTTGAAAATTTGAAAATCCATCACACACAAAACAAAGTAAAAACAAGAAAAGCCATATTGAAATTATTACAAATTATGTCATAGCTCATTTGCAAAGCAAGCATTCATCATTCTTGCCAAAAAAAAGGAATAATAATCAATATCCCAACAAACTAACAAGATCAAAATACAACATTCAACCCATATAAGCTAGAGGCTACATCAAACTTTCCTTGAAGATGTGAAAACTCAAATGGATAGAAGACGAATTAAGTTGATTGTAAAACTTTCCAATGTTATGGGAGATTATGATTTATGTGTAGGAAGGGAAAATGTTATTAAAACTTATTCTCTTATTTGTGAACATGTACATTAATTGAATAATACTTTTGACTACTCAATCAAATAATAACAAAGTAGAACAAGATGAAATTCTTGAAGTGACTTGAGGTTGAAAAGTATTAGGGATGACAAAGGGTCACTTTAGGGAAATTAATAGTTAGAGAAGATTGGAGGGAAACAACCATTGGGTTGAGCTATAAAGAGAAGGGATCTTTCCTATCTTATTGCAAGTCATCTTCTTGGGAGAGCAAAGTGTAAATTGAGGAACAAAAGATTGTTTTTTGTTCTATATGGATTTGTGATCTATCTTCTCTATGTGTGATTTCTCTAGTTTCCTTTGAATTCATATGCCTAACCAATTATGGACTATTTTCTTTGGTTGAGTTTCATGTATCCATTATAATATACAATTTTCAACCTATCGTTGTTGTAGTAAGTGTGTACAATGTTAGGTTATCCTGCAAACTAATACAAATAATGGTTATGTATAAAGAACAATTGTGGGTCATTCTCACTTTTCTTTGCATATGATATTGCTACAATTGGTGCAATACTTAGTTAATCAACTATTTCTGGAAATCATTTCACATTTCATTTATGCATTTCATATTGGATACATATCATTTTAAACACATGAAACACAAGTTATGGTAGATGATGTTGCAAACTGAGGGGGTCATCACAAGGGAGGAATTTTGGGTAGGTACAACTACATTAAGCTTAAAATAGGATGAAGCATGAGAAGCAAATGATTACCATGATGGAAATTCCTTGTATATCCTTACAAGCGATCGCCCTTCAAACTGCATTTTTCAAAGATAATAAGAAATTATATGATTGGATAATAATAAACATGTATGAGCTTGCAATTGTCAAAGAGGATAAAACATTATATGGTTGAATAATAAGTAAACATGTACGATGCTCTATAAATACTAAAGGGGAATACCTTTGTGAGAACCTCTTGGTTTTGAAAATAATGTATTCTCTACTAAACAATGCCAACCACATGAAGGGTTGGAAGCTCATATGGCCCCTAGCTCCCCTCCCACATCACTCTCAATTCCCATACCCAACATGCATGACAGTGACAAAAAAATTAAAAAGGTAAATGAAAAGAAAAATATGTGTGTGTGATATTTTGTACATACAAAACATATAAGACTCATGCATAACAATTGACAAAATTACAAAGAAATGGTTTATATTAATGGAGTTTATCCTCAAATATGTACAATCACTTATTTTTGTGTTTCTGCTTATTTTTCATGTAATTCTTGAGTAAATCATCGAATTCCTCATGATCCCCTTTAGCTATTGGGCCCTCTTCTGGTGTTGTTTTACCGTGCATCATCTCATGCATTGTACTTATAATAGTATGACATGCATGTTGATGCACTACAAGAGCATCAACTACAATAACAAAAGTGTTAAAAGGACATGGTCAGTTATTATTCATAGCCGAATTTCATTAATACAAATATCATTACAATGTTTTTAACTGGGAGGAGTAGTAAACCTGGTGGTTGGGAAGTCTTATGATCCTCTCCTCGTCGAGCACCCTCATATACATGATTTGTCATTGAAACAAGAAAATTTATAAGTACACCATCTGCAAGTAAATATTATTAATCATCATATTATACATTTTTATTTTAAAGACACACATACCACGATGGGTTTTCGAACTACTAGTATCATGGTTTTTTTTTCCACCACCGTCGAATGAACCGACGTTTCTTTCTTTGTTAAGACAAATAGACACATTGATTGATGGGTTAAATCAATCCTCAATATATTTTACAAGTAATCCTTGATGATTAAAAGGTCGTAATAGAACATTCACCCAATCTAGTTCAAGAGACTCATGTTGTGTTTCCACATCGGCACTACGTGTTTCCACCATGAATTTCAAAGGCCAGAGCTTGAACCTAACTTGGGGTCTTCATCAATGGTGACCGTCAGACCTACCCCCTACATTGCATGGAAATCATGAATTTTCCTTATTATCTGCAATTAAATAAAATTTCTATGACGATATGAATAGTATGGTTAAATTATTTGGTACTCACAATTCATGCTTTTAATTTCGGGTAACCACCTTGGCCAAGTTTGTTTTTCCCATGTTTTTCGGTCTTTCTTGGTTTCTTTTAGGTGTCTAGGGCATGAAAAGTTTCAAATATGATGAATATCACAATTTTACGTATAGCTTAAGGAAAATTCAACATATTAGAGATTCAAAGTATCCATATAGTTTACAAGGCGGGGTGTCTTCCCTTCGTGTCTAAATGCAATCTCCTTTGTGTCATCTTGTATATTCTTACATTACCTCTTGGGAATCAATAGAGAATGATCATACTTAGGGGTTTCTTTCAAATGAACCCTATATTGATCTTTCAAATATAAATCAACAACAAAGTGATTTGAGACTTATTGAATATTTCACCCAAACGGGATAAGCAAATGGTTAATAAGATTGTTTTACAAATTTGGATTCTAAATGAAATCCACCATGTGTGAATGGTTATTAAAAATCTATAAATCCTTGTCATGCAAATTCTTATAAAAAAATGTTGTTTCATGCAAAACAATATGATCATTAGTTTAAAATAATAGGAGAGATGTACATTTCAATTAAATAATATGAATTAATTAATATAATCATAAATACATGGGATTTGTTGTGTCTTCAATGAAACCATGTTATCATCCACCAAAAAGGTGGTTGAGACTGTTCTCATGTTGGAAACACTTTTTTCTCCATGATAACAATGTGTAGAATCATGCTCATGATATTTTCCATGTACAACATCACGTGCATGGTCTAGCGAGTGGGTGAAAGTGTCTCATGGCCCTAGGATTTGTAGTCATCTAAACCACATACATAGAGTCAAATATCCTCACGGGTATGTGGCTCATTCCAGGAAATTGTAGGGTTGGTGCATCACGAATACCAACAACGTCCCCATGACCAAACTAAGGCGTTGAATCCAAAACTTACTATAAAAATAAAACATTTTTTGTTTATCTCATATAAAGGTATGAAACCAAATTTCATAAATTAATGTATGTGATAAATTTTATTTTTTTAAATGGTGCCTACACCATATCTTTCTATATCCTACATTAAAACTCTCATTATTTATGTGCTCTCCTCTGTAGTCTCACACCTAACCAATTCAAGGAATTCTCTATTTTTCTTTCTCAAGGCCTTTCCTAATTTTTTGCAATGGGTGGATGGAATCAAATTCAACACCTAAATCATCATGGTCAAGTGTTAGCGATACCATGTAAAAAAATAAACAAGTTAATTCAATTATTGTCAACAAATTAATATGAAATAAAAACATAATAAGATAAAAGGAAGAAACAAATTCATCTTAGAAGCCAATCAAATAACCATGACTAATGGAGTAAAGAAAGGAGTATTCAGGGACACATTTTTTCCCACAAATATAATGAGAAATTGTGACACACTTACACCCCTATATATCAGAAAAATTCAATGATTTACCTATTGTGACTTGGTCGGTGCCTTCCCCTTTGATCATACATACCATATTATAAGATGCATGACATTTTAGAAAGTTAGAAAATAATATAAGAAGTGTGAGATTATTAAAATATGTATTAAAATGAAAAAAGCATTAATGAGAGGTTGGGTATATTGGTAGAACATAATTACCCCCACAATAGCAGTGCATGCATCAATTCAATTCAAATTGTAATCCACTAAAAACTCTTCCCTGCCATTTATTGTTTTCACTGCGCATATGAATATTTGATTTCCTTTGCACCCCTCAAATATAAAATTAGGGTTTCTTTCTTGTTGTCCCAAGTCTTCTATTGTTAATAAGCCCTGCAATATCACCCCAACTCTTGTCCTTTAATCAATATACACCATGGCTTTCCACATTTATTGTGATGGTGTGCTGGTTGTATATAATTTTACTTACGTTGATAGAATATATTTTCATGGCATATATGAATGAAACTCATCCAATATCCATAGTTGTATCATGGTTTGACATACTCCATCAACTCAAAAAGTTATCCATTTTTCACATTTATGTCATCCATGAAGAATAGACCCAAACCATGTATGGATGATGGAACAGCATTAATCGTCCTCTTATTGACACAAAGAAATTCGATCCAAGCAGGAAGTTCCTTGGGTACTCATCGTTTCACTAGATGTTGCACCTCAAGAGAACCTTGATGTCACCTATGCTCTCATTGTCATATTAGCACAATCCTCCCACTTAGAAAAGAAATAATTTCTATGTGCTTGTAGAAACTTTCTTCAAGCCTTTTCACCTCTAGTTGATCTCAATGTTAGATGGTTTTGGATGAAGTACTTTCCTATCCCACTCAAAAATTCCTAGCTCAAGATGATAATTCTGGAAATGTACTTGTTTGGTTGTACCTAAACTCCGTCGAATGAGACAAAGTAGTTAGCAAGCTTTCCTCTGACCTCTTTCATAACATTACATGGCTTCGTAGGATCTTAAAAACAAGGACCACCAGAATGCAATAAGATTTCCTAATAATGACCTCCACCGAGGAAATCATATATTCATTGTACCTTCACGAACTAAAGTAGATAGGAAAATAAGGAAAATAACATTTTCCATTTTCCACACACAATATAGACTAATATAAAATTTTGGAAACCTTGCTAGACTTTTGGTTGATTTTCTTTGAAGCATGTGTCATGATGCAAACTAATGCAACAAAATTTTCTATAGGCTCCTTGGATTTTTTGTGATGACTTCAATATGGTATAAACACATCATGATTAAGATTGTCTACCATTGGTGCGGCTTCCCCTTGGGATGGAATGCTTTGAAATCTAGGCAAGCCTTCTATGACTTGAATTTCCAAACCATTGGAAAATATGTTTCAGTCATATGAACCTTCAAAGGAACATGAGTTGGAAATGAAAAATATTTTGTATGTACTATTGTGAAACCTCATACCAGAAAATTCAAGGGAATGTGGATGTGCATTGACTCCAAATGATCCATGTTATAAGCACAAGTTGTAGGTTGGAAAAGCCCAACCCAATCCACAAGATCGCGAGAATGGTGGGATAGTATACCCACTGTCACCTTAGATGAAGTCCTCCTCACTTTGGTAGAAGGATAAAATCCATAAAGGGAGAATCTCGAGGGTGACCCTAGGGAAATAGGGTGGAAGTGTTAGAAAATAGGATTGTGGGCGACAAATAAAACAAATTCAGAAATGGAACACACAAGATGCACATTACAATAGAGACACATATATAGATGGTTCACCCGATTATTGAGATACGTCCACCAAGGAAATTTCCAAGCCCTTCCTTTTATTATCCAACAAAATGGGGTTCAACTTATAAGCACACCATTTTTAACTTCCTCTTCTTTCTCCCACTGTATCCTCTCTCATATTACAATATTAGGTCATAACATATAGCATATTATAATTCCCTCGCATAAAGAGGGTTTCTTCTATAGATTTTAACCTTGTACAATCTTTACTTCAAGCGATTTTTTTATTATCCAACAAAATGAAGGGATACAACTTATAGCACACCCATTGTAACTTCCTCTTCTTTCTCTCACAATCTCCTCTCTCATAATACAATATTCGCCATAACATATAGCCGCAATATAATTCCCTCATAAAAGAGGGTTGCCTTCTATAGATTTTAACCTTGTACAATATTTTACTGCAAACAGATTTTCAATAAAATAACAGAAAAGGTACAATTCCAAATACACACATTACACAAAGATTTTTCCCCTAGAAACTCAAACCGAGAAAACTAGCATATTCTATATTCATTCATAGTGATACATTGTTTACAATACAATATACATATAAGAGCCAACGACATCCAAAACCCTAACCCAATGACCTGGATTAGTCAACAACCCTAATTCATTAACCGGAAATAGAAAACCATCGGTAAAAACCATGTGCCGAAAAACTGCCCAACAATGGACAAAAAAATCGAGGCGACACGAAAAATGAGGGAAAAATGTGACACGTTTCCTGAGGCAAAACAATTCTTGGGGGCACGCCCCCCCTCAAACCTCCTTGCGTGCCCGACGCAATGGAGCAGACATTAATTCTATTCATGCAAAGAATATAACACATACCCAACATTCTCCCACTTGTTGTTTTCTTTGCATATAGGGAGTTACAGAGTTACATAGTCAACAATCCAGGGCAACAATTCCCATGGATCCTCTACACCAAGAGAACTTCTTAGTGCTCACAAATTTTGTTAATGAATCTGCAACATTCTTCAAAGTGTCCACCTTCATCATCAACATTTTCTTTTCTTCAACCATATCTCTCACAAAGTGATATTGAATATCAATATGCTTTGTATTTGAATAATAAGCTTTCTTCGCGAGAAAAATTGCACTATGACTGTCACAATCTATCCTTGCAACTTGTTGTACCAACCCAATACCTGAACGCAATATTTGTAACCATATTGCTTCCTTACTTGCATGAGTGGTTTCCATATATTCATCTTATGTAGTTGAAAGTGCCACTATAGTTGATCTTTTTCTCATCCAGTTGATTGCTCCTCCAAACAGGTTAAACACATACCCGCTTGTAGATCTCCTACAATCTAGATCTCCAGCCCAGTCTGAATCCACAAAGCCATGTATGTCCAACACTATGTCTAATCCTGGTCTTCCTTGGTAGCACAATCCATAGCTAGTAGTGCCATGAAAATACCTGAAAACCCTTTTTACTGTTTTCCAATGCTCCTTCCATGGTTTTGACATGTACCTGCTCAAAAATCCCACTACATGTGCAATGTTCGGTCTAGCATGGACCATTGCATATATCAAACTTCTAACTTCACTCGCATATGGAACAAAAGAAATGTCCTCCTCCTCTTCCTGTGTCTTAGGACACTGATCCACATATAACTTTACACCAACAGGAATAGGGACCTTGACCGGTTTACATTCCTGCATATTAAACCTCTACAATATTGTCTCGACATATTTTTTCTTATTTAACCAGAGTTTCCTCTTTTTTCGATCTCTTTTAATTTCCATGCCCAAAATGAAATTTGAAGCATGGATATCCTTCATGTCAAATTTAGAGGAAAACTGAGTTTTCACATCCTGGATAATCTCGTTGTTGTTTCCTATCAGCAACATGTCATCCACATACAAGACCAAATAGATCTAATGATCACCAATTAATTTAAAATACACACAGTGATCCTCTTTGCTTCTTGCAAAGCCAAGTCCTAGCATATAAGTATCAAATTTTTGATACCACGTATTTGGTGATTGTTTTAAACCATACAAGAACTTTTTCAGCTTGCATACCAGGTCCTTCTTTCCCTTCATAGCGAAGCCTTCTAGATGCTTCATATAGATTTTTTCTTCCAGATCCCCATGTAGGATTGTCGTCTTCACATCCATCTATTCTACTTCAAAATCAAATGCAGCAGCAACAAATAACATAAATATTATAGAATTCAACTTGGCAACTCGAGAAAAAATCTCACCACAATCAATTCCCTCGACCTAGGAATAACCCTTTGCTACTAACTGAGCTTTGTATTTCTCCACTTTTTCTTCTGCATTCAACTTATTTTTAAATACCCATTTGTTTCCAATGTGCTTTCTTTCAGTCATCAACTCCACAAGATCCCAAGCCTCATTCTTATCCAAGGCTACCATTTCTTTATCCATGGCATTTTTCCAGAGCTTTCCATCCTCTGAATCCACTACCTCCCTGACAGTTCTAGGATCATCATCAGTAATAGACAAAGAAAAACTTGAATGGAAATCATATGGAGTATACCTTTCCGGTATCCTTCTTTCTCAAACCGATCTCCTCAATATTGGAGTATGAGGATCTTCTTATTATTATTCATGTTCTTCTGTAGAGTATGATTCATCATCCTTTAAATCAAACTCTATTTTCTATGGTTCTTCCTTACTTTGTAGGACTTCTTATTTAACAAAATCCTTCATTTATCTAAATACCACATCTCAACTATACACAACCTTCTTAGTTTCTGGGTTCCAAAGATTGTAACCTTTGAGACCATCTTTATACCCAATAAAGATACACTTTTCAACCTTCTTATCTAGCTTACACATTTTTTCCTTTGGAACATGAACATAGGCCTCACAGCCAAATACCTTGAGATGTGTGAGAGAAGGTTTCTTACCAATCCATACCTCTTGTGGAGTCTTTTCATCCAACATTGATGAGGGTGATCTGTTGACCAGGTAACATGAAGTACCCACTGCCTCTGCCCATAATTATTTCCCTAACCTGACACCATTGAGAATGCACCTTGTTTTTTCCATCAGCGTCTTGTTCATCCTTTCTACAACTCCATTATGTTGAGGTGTATATGGAGTAGTCTCCTGCCTTTCTACACCATTCTTCTTACATAATTATTCAAATTCATTCCCACAAAACTCTCTGCCATTATCTGTCCTCGACACCTTAATTATTTTCTCTGTTTGATTCTCAACAAGAGCCTTAAACTCTTTAAACTTGTCAAAGACTTCAGATTTATTCTTAAGGAAATATTTCTAATCATTCCTCAAGAAGTCATCTATAAATGAGACATAGTACATAGATTGTCCCAATTATGGAACCGACATAGGTCCAAACACATCACTGTGAAGTAGCTGTAAAATTCATTCTGTGCTCGTTGCACCAGAGGGGAATATTACCCGATTTTGCTTCCCATATACAAAATGTTCACAGAAATCAAAATCTAGAGAGTAGTTAGGCATACCTTCAACCATACCTTTACCGTGTAGTAGTTGAAGACCCTTCTCTCTGATATGCCCCAGTCTTTGATGCCACAACATAACCTTTTCTCCATATACTGTAGGAGTTCTTTCTTCTTCAACTCTAATATCATGAACAATGCAACTATTACACCCATCACTAATAGTGCTTCTTTGCAACTTATAGAGAGTTCCAAACTGAACTCCCTTCAGTAGCACCATTTCTCCTTGAACCGTCTTCTAGGTTTCCTTTTCAAATATTGTTTTTACCCCTGCATCGTTCATTTTTCTTACAGAAATCAAATTTTTTGCAATCCTGGGATGTGCAGAACACCAGGTAATGTTCTAATCCTTCCATCTATGAGCCTCAACTTGACTTTTCCTCAACCTATGATTATGGTTGTCGAGTCATCACCTAAGAAAATATTACCTCCATCATACCTTTCATATTCACAAAACCACTCCCTATGGGGAGTCATATGAAAGGATGCACATGAGTCAACCAACCATGCCTCATGATCTGCATATTTTCTTGAAGAATCCGAGTACACATCCACTCCTTCTTCCTTGGAGTTATTTTCTTCTGTAGAAGGATATTCTTCAAATCCATTCTTTTTCTCAACTTTGGATCTACACTGCTTTTTGTAGTGCCCTTCTTTTACACATCTCCAAAATAACTTTATAAAATTTTTGGGATACTTAGATATTCCCTTAGACTTAGATGTCCCACTTAAGGACTTAGATCTATTTCTTTCCAGGGAGCGTCTTATTACAAATAATGCATCTGTGCTCTGTCCTTCCATGTTCTTTCGTCTCATCTCCTCCAGCAACAAGGATGAGACCACTTCATCAAACTTCAAGGAAATTGTATTACTACCTATGGCCAAAACCATACTATCCCACGAGTTTGGTAAAGAACACAATAAATTGATACACTTGTCTTCAACTGATATTTTAATCTCAACAGATACTAACTAACTTACCACAGTATTGAAGGCGTTCAAATGCTCTGCCACCAAGTCTCCATATCTCATCCTCAGGTTATACAACTTTTTTCTTAGGAATAGTTTATTTTCTAGGGACTTAGACTGATACAAATTCCCCAAATTGTCCCATAAATATTTGGTTGTAGCTTCCTCTAAAACATTCAATAATATTGAATCTGAGAGACACAGTCAGATTGTGCTCTTCGCCTTTCGATCCAACTTTTTCCAGTCATCTATTGAATTTCATGTAAGTGTAGTACCTGGATCCACCGCGATCCACTGATCTCTCTCCACCAACAAGTCTTCCATCTTGATCTTCCATAGCTCAAAACTTTGCCCATTAAACTTCTCGATCTCCATTTTTGAATTGTTGGCTATTTCTTTTCACCTTAAAAATCAATACCATAGATCTCCCACTATAACAAGGCTTATCATAGTCTCGAGCCAAACCCTTGACCACAAAGGCGTCCCCTTGAAGCCAACAAGCTTTGATACCAAATGTAGATTTTAAACTTGTACAATATTTTACTGCAAACAAATTTTCAATAAAAGAACAGAAAATATATAATGGAAAATACACACATTACACATATATTTTTCCCCTGGAAACCCAAACCGGGAAAACCAACATATTCTATATTCATTCATAGTGATACATTGTTTACAATACAATATACATATAGGAGTCAATGACATCCAAAACCCCAAACCAATGACCTGGATTATTCAACAACCCTAATTCCTTAACTGGAAATAGAAAACCATCAGCAAACACCATGTGCCAAAAAACCACCCAACAATAGACACGAAAATCGAGGTGACATGAAAAACAAGGAAAAAATGCGACATGTTTCCTAAGGAAAAAAACAATTCTCAGGGGCATTGCCCCCAAACCTATGTGCTCGGCACAACATAGAAGACACTAATGTTAGTCGTGCAAAGAATATAACACATACCCAGCACCTTCTAGGGAAAAAAAAACCCTAACATAACTTCTATTGTTGGATCTGCGACCTTATAATGAATGGTCTAGATTGACTACGAAATTACAATATTTGAATTGCAAAAAGACAAAAATTTGGGCCCCCTCATGGTCAAGGGGGGCATGAATTATGTATCCTACAATTTCTTTGACCTACATATGAATTAGGAAGATAATTAGGCTCCACAACCAACAATCTCCCACTTGGAGACTGATCACAACAAATCCATTGTTGTTGTACCTGTTGGACTATGATCACCTTGGACCTAGAAAATATCTCATCTTCACCTTCATGCTTGAAGGCCAGCTGAAACTGAGTAGGAACTCAGTTTCTCCCTGGTTACTACCTTTGTTAACATGTCTGCATGATTCTAGCTTAGTATGTATCTTTTCCAAATTCAAATGTTCATCTTGCAAGACAGATCGTATGAAATTGTATATGAGTTGTATATGCTTAGTCGTAGAATGGAAGTCTGAGTTATTTGCAATATTAATGGCACTCTCATTGTCACAGTACAGCCTACTATCTCATTGTCACAATACAACCTGCTATTCTCCTACTTCTTTCCCAATTCCTCCATAAACCTTTGTAACCAATTCATCTCTTTACTATCCTCTGTAGCAACAACATACTATACTTATGGCATTGAGAGTGCAACAACCTTTTGCATTTTTGAAATACAACTTATTGTTGTTCCACCTACAATAAAAACATGCCCTGTGGTGCTCCTCTTGCTATCCTTATCACCTGTTATATCTGAATCAACATATCCCTATAGAACAATGTTTGAACCTCCAAAACATAATGCATGAGTACTAGTACCTCTCAGATACATGTGAATCCACTTTACTGCCTCCCAATGTTCTTTATTTGGATTGTTCATATACTTGTTCACAACTCCCACTACAAGTGCAATATCTGGTCTTGTGCAAACCATAAAATACATAAATTTGCCCATTGTCGATGAATAAGGGACCCTAGAAATGTATTTTATTTGTTCCTATGTCTTGGGACACATTTCCTTGGTTAACTTGAAATGGTATACCAAAGGTTTACTCACTAGTTTTGAATTCTGCATTATAAACCTCTCCAACACCTTCTCTATGTATTCACCCTAAGACAATGCTAATTTGTAATTTTTCTTGACTCTTGGTATTCTCATACCAAAGATTTTATTTGCATCACCCAAATCCTTCATTGCAAATGAATTAGTTAATTTCTTCTAGAACACATTTATATCCTACATGTTAGACCCTGCAAAAATCATGGCATCTACATACAATAACAAGATAATATAGCTTCCATTTTCTAGTCTTTTAAAATAAACACAATGATCAAAATGACACTATTATAACCTTGTTATGTCATAAACTTGTCAAACTTCAAAACCACTGCCTTAGAGATTGATTTAGGCCATACAAACTCTTCTTCAACTTTCATACCAAATTCTCCTTTCCTTTGACCTTATACCCCTGTGGTTGTTGCATATAAATATCTTCTTCAAAATCCCCATGGAGAAAAGTTGTTTTTACATCTAACTGTTCAAGATGCAAATCTTAAAATAGTCCTAATTGAAGTCATTTTAACAACATGAT
>SNQJ01S0134445.1:1083-18210 GCA_010110895.2 Picea sitchensis
CACAATCTATCTTGACAAAGGAAAAACTCAAAGACACTCCAACCAAGCTAATAATTCCAAGCCAAATCCAACTTAGCCCTTCTCCATGAGAGCTCCTCTCCTTTTATAAGATGGAGAGGACAAGGTGAGGAGGTTAGGATGATCCCACTAAATCATGAAAGCGAGTAAGATCCAAACCATTCGGATGCCACCTCACCATGGAAGTTTCTCCTTTTAGAAGATTCGAAAAAATGCTCGTTTTTCCCACATGTAAGCATTCTCGCATTCTGCCTATAGAGAAGACTGCGAACTCCTCGCAGGCTGCATCATAGCTAGGTTGCGAGGAGTTCGCAGTNAGATTCGAAAAAATGCTCGTTTTTCCCACATGTAAGCATTCTCGCATTCTGCCTATAGAGAAGACTGCGAACTCCTCGCAACCTAGCTATGATGCAGCCTGCGAGAATCAGACATTCTCACACCCTAGCTATAATGCAGCCTGCAAACTTCCTTTTTATAGGGTTTTTACAAAGGAAAATGCAACTTATTTTCTCAGGAAAAGTTCTTCTCCCTTCCTTCTTCAGGAACTCAGGCCACTGACCCCTACGAAGGCAACAGATAGGTTTACATAATTAATGGTCATAGGGATGACGAAAATAATGTGTAACACTGATTCACTCAGCAGAAGAGTACATGAGTTACATGTTATAGCTATTAGCATGTACCAATATGATTTGAAGGACAAAGTCTTAGAGGCTGCAAAATCAGATTTGCAATACATGGAAATGGTAACAAAATTACAGCAAGGGAATTTGTAGCAGAAAGTTGATGATTACAAACTGGGAGATGATGAAATTTTCATGTACAGAGACAAAATTTATGTGTCAAATTCCCAGGAATTGGGAAGTCTGATATTTAAAGAAATGCATAATGTATCTTATGTTGGACACCCAGGGTATCAGAAAACTATTGCAACAGTTAAGAGCCAATATTATTGGTCAGGCATGAAGAAATAAGTCACAGAGTTTATTTCCAAATGTTTGGAGTGTCAAAAGGTCAAGGCTAACCATAGGCACCCAGTTGGTTTGCTATAGCCATTACTCATTCCTGAGCGGAAGTGGGAAGTTTTAACAATGGATTTCATCACCAAATTGCCCAGAACAAGTAAGCAACATGATTTTATCATGGTAGTGGTGGACAAGCTTACCAAAGTTGCCCATTTCATTCCAATGAAGCTCACTCACAAGGCAACTAACATTGTTGATATTTATATGAGAGAAGTTGTTCGATTGCATGGTGTTCCCAAGACAATTGTGTTTGACAGAGATCCAAAGTTTATATCAAAATCTTCAAAAGGATTATTTAAAAGATTTGGAACAAATTTGAATTTTAGCACAGCTTATCATCCAGAATCTGATGAGCAAACAGAGAGGGAAAATTAAGTGATCGAGGATATGTTAAGGATGTATGTGATGGATACACCATCAAAATGGGAAGAATACCTACACTTGGTAAAGTTTGTTTATAATAATGGGTACCAAGCATCTCTAAAGATGAGCCCATTTAAGGCACTTTATGACAGAAAGTGCAACACACCAGTAAACTAGGAGAACCCAATAGACAGAACAGTGGTTAGGCCAGAATTGCTTAGGAAAATGGAAGAGTAGATGTTAAAAATTAAACTCAATTTAATGGTTTCTCAAGACAGGAAGAAAATATATGTTGAAAAAGAGAAAACCCACAAGGGGTTTAAAGTGGGTGATCATGTATTTTTAAAAGTGAAGGCCAACAAAAGTTCCCGAAGTTGGGAAATTGTTCAAAGTTGGCAGCTCGTTTTTGTGGACCGTTTGAAATCTTAGAAAGGATTGGGCATGTGACATATATGCTTTCATTTCCTGCATAAATTTCTATTCATAATGTGTTCCATTTATCATTTCTCAAAAAATATATACCTGATGTTAATCATGTTATTGATTGGAATGTGATTCAAGTGGAGAAAGAAGGCATTTTTTAGGTGCATCCAGTGTGCATTCTAGACCATAATATCAAGAAGCTCTGGAATCGATCCATAGAGCTAGTAAAGGTCCAATGGACCTGGTACGACCCTAAGGATGAAACTTGGGAGTACGAGGATGATATGCGGGCAGAATACCCGCAATTTTTTGAAATTTTTTGAAACTTTTGGTTGTACATGTAAATAAGATGCACTAAGGACTGTGCATAAAATAAGGGGAGGGGAATGTAACACCCCAATACCGAACCTTATGGGTGTTATATATGCACTAAAAACACACTAAAAACCCTCAATTAAATTGTCAACCCAGTGTAAGTAAACTTAGAGTTGTAGCAAAATATATGCCAAAGGTAGAAGGGCTGGTAGTAGTATAGTCTAACTAAAGAAGGTAGTTATCTAAGGGATAATCTATTCAAGCAAAGCTATCTAATGAGAAAACCCTACTAAGCAAATTGAAACTGTGTAACCTAAGTACTTTTGGGCCAAGGATCGATGGGTAGTTCTAAGAAAACAAATGAAAACCCTACTTGAAGCAAACTAGTTCAGCAAAAGCAATAAGCAACTATTTAAGCATAACAATAAGAAAATAACCAAAGAAAACTATTTTAACTTGCCAACCTACATTCAATGAGCAACTACCCTATAAAGCAATTAAATAAACAAGCAAGCAACTATTCTACTAAAGTAAGCAAAGACAACTAACTAACATATTAAAGCAAATAAACAAGTAAGCAAAACAACTAGCTAACCTATTAAAGAAAATAGACAACTAACTACTCTAAGATAACTTCTACTGCAAGTAATCAAATTAAAACTTCTCATTGAACAACTATCTAGCCTAAGAGGCAAGTGAACTAGATTCTTAATTCAAAACTTCCAAGCTATTTCTAATTCATGAAATGAAATCTATTTAATTGAAAGCAAGAAGAACTACCAACTAATTCTTAATCTATGCTAAGCAAACTGCTCTTTAATCTATCAAAGAAAAAGACTATCTATCCTACAACAGCAATAAAACTATCTTCTAAACTATGAAAGCAAGAAACTATCTCTTCTTATCTACAAAAGCAAGAAACTATCTCTTCTTATCTATGAAAACATGAAACTATCTTTTAACCTATGACAATTCAAATATAATGTTGGTGGTTGTGTGAATGTCTCCGGTGTCGTATGATATATTGATGGCACTTGACAACAAAGGATAATTCAAGCAGTATAAGCTCAACACTAATCTCAATAGCAAAGTGAAAGGTATGGATTAAACAATCCAATGAGAATTTATCCATGAAAAAAACAACCGTCAATTATCCTGCATATTCATTTATTGACCATCAACAATATAACGAGATCATCATTGTACTTCTACACTATGTAAGCAAAATTCATACTTAAACTCAATCATTAACTAAGAAATACAATTGCAATTTAACTCTAGGAAAGAAATTACATAAATGAAACTATGCTATATATATTCTAACAATTCAAATTGCAATAAGAAAATGCTTAAGAACATAAATTAAGACATAACATTACAAAAGTAAACTACCAAATGTATTAGCCAACAACTAAGTAAGCAAGATCTATATAAAACTGAAATAAGTAGTCTATTATTAAAAATTGAAATTAACTCTATCCATCCATCAAATCCTTGTCGAAGAAAACTCAAATTAAAACTTTGTCTATTCTATTTAAAACTATGTTTTAAATTTGATTCTAAAATCATAAATAAAGACATAATCTAATATCTAATTGCACATGGGGTTAGTCCAGGGATTTGCAAATTTGTTCCTAGCTACAACATCAATGCATGCTAACACAATCTGTCATACTCACTTGCAAAAGACAATCAAAGTAATTAAACTATAACAACAAACTAATTAACACGGTGAAAATGCATGTGCAGGAAATAAAGAGAACTAAACTATAAAATGCATAAACAAACTAAAGAACAGTTACCAGATTGTTGGTAGGCCCCCCATCAAGTCGTGGCTACTTTCTAAAATCACACCACGAGCTCAGCAAGTCGATTTCATCATAAAAACTCAAAAACGCAATTCTTATATAATCTAGCAATGTAAAATAGCAAAACAAAGCAAAATCGTGTTTTTCTCTATCACATTGATGCTTCTAATGCTTAGCAATTATTTGACCACCTCGGTGGTATTTATAATGTTTAAAGACCAAGTGGTCGACCACAAGAGGGTCGAACCACTTCTAAATTCAGCAATTTTCATTAAATGATGCCCTAACTATTGAAACAGAGCGAGTCAATAATCGCCCCGTTGAACAACTAAAACTTAGTTGTCGGAAGTTCAGTAGTTGGAGGGGGAAAGCATGAACAAAACCCACATTCCTGATTCACCCATCACTGGCCGTCAATACCATAACCGCCAATTCACCCTCCATTTTTTTCCAAGACGCAGTGTTGGACGCAGTGTCGGATCGGGTACCGAAACAAGTGCTAGAAGGAGTGTCGGACTAAGTGCCGGAAACAGAAACACGGTGCGTTTTCATCCTGTAACACCAAAAAACGTGAATCAGATCCTTGGAAGCGTAAAAACATGATGAATTATACTCAATATAATCATTAAACATGAATCATACGTACCTAGTGTCGATCATACCGTTTTAGCATAAAATTCTTCAAAAAACTCCTTCAAAACGTGAAAAACACATATGTACATTCAGCAAAAAGTGTCTAATAACTATCATAAATTGATCATATCTCGGGCCTAATAGAACCCTAGTTGTAAATTTGAATATGTTTTGTAGGTTGGTGATCCAGTTTATTATAAGTTAGAAGGCTTATGTGATGATTAGGCCAGAGAGCCTAGATGCTAAAGGCCACTGAACCTATTTTTGTATATGTAAACACTCATATCATTAATATAATACATCGTTGTGTGTAGACCGACCATGATAAAAGAGTATGGGGGACTAAACTCTACTAGGAAGGGAAAGGGAGGAGGCTAAGAGCCTAGGAAAGGGGCTAAGCTAGAAGACTTGTCTCTAAGGGAATATTATATTATTATTCATAAAGTATAAGGTATGGAAAAACATCATGTTATCCTAAGTTCCTATGTGAAGGGGAATGTATTACAAGTGGAGAGAACCGAGCTCCTGGAGAGCCAGATGTCATCAAAGGCACATGCAAATAAGTGTGGGGAAATCTAGTCTGCAGGGACTCACTCGGTCCCACACATACTCAACATGCACGCACTCAACCATTCACGCGTTCATCCTTCTCGTTCCATGCTTGGGGATGAGCCTTACCTCTAGAGCCGACACACACTCTTGGAGACATATACCTCATACTTTTCCTATATCAATAGAAAATTGTATCTTTCATGGGAGGCACAGAGCACCTGTACCTACCTAAACCCATGTTGAACCATACACGAACTCGTATCATTCCTCCTCTGAACGTGAATGCTTCCAACACCTGTTCCATACCCATCACCTGTTGTTGTTTTCACCTGAGTTCATACTTGGATGACTAGAGAATTGGATTGAAGAAGAGGGTTGTCATGCCTGTGGGATTGAAGAGGTAGGTTGTCAAGCCTATGAGCAACTCTCTCCAGGTGAGAGAATTGTTGAGGAAATAATTTCTTGTGGAAGCCCAACTACAGCTATAGTGCTCTGAGACTTCATGTCTAGCATATCGCTCAAGTCATGGAAGGGAAATGGGGCAACCAAAGGATTGTTGAGGAGAGAAAGGGCACACTTCTTGGGGTGGGACAGACATATGGTGAATGAGAGGTTGTAGGTTGTTAGTGAGTTGGCTCCTGGGGATGAAATCCTTCTTTTTGATTGTGTAACCTCAACCTAGATAGGAACCCCTTTACCTGGGTGGAGTTTGGTCCCAACTTGGGAGTGACCCATTGCTAAGAGCTTTGAGCAGTGAAGGTTGGGAGGTTCATGGATGGTCTACACGCAGTTGGTGGTCTTCTACAAAAGATAAGTATCAATTGTGTAATAGTTTATATGCTAAGTAATTGTACATGTCTTTATCTTGATAAGTTTTTCTTGTGTATGCTGCATGTATAGGCTTACTATTATTTCCGCATGAATCTGTGTATTAGCATAATGTATATGTCTGTTTAAACTTGTATTATAAATATATACAGTAGAAATGAAGAATTGTTATGTGGCATAGCCCAGTAGCCTAAGGATGGGGATGTTACAATATGGTATCAGAGTTTATTAAGAGTGTGTATGGTGTAGCGTGGCCCAACTTGGGTGATCGGGGATGTTACACCATTTGTATGTCCCCTTTTCCTCCATTATGAGAAAACTATGGAACATCTGCTAAATCATTGTCACAACAACGTCACCCTATGGGATCATGCCGCCCAAATAATACATACCTCTGAATCGTTGTAGGGACAACATCATTAACACAATTGATAATTGGAGATCCTTAGCTTTTAAAAGGTCTGTTCTAAATTGAGTTTGGAAGCTTCTTCCTAGATTTCTTCTATGGCATCTATGGAAAGAGAGAAATATTCAAATTTTCCACTCAGCAAATCAACCATGGAAAACCATTTGGTCCAAAATTCAAGACAACATCAAGGAAATTGTCCAGCAACAAAAATGGAGTGAAGACAATATTTCTCATGATAAGTCGAAAAGGCGTATTTTGCTCCAATGGAATATGGGTCTAGCCCCATACCCAAATCCTCTACCCAATTGTATTTGTTCAATCCAAAGGCCTATGAAGTGGAAACACCCTCCCCTGGGCTTTCTTAAACTAAATTTTGATGGAGCTTCAAAGGTGTTGACGATTAAAATCACAATAATGAATTATGTCCGCAAAGGATTGCTAAGCTCTATTATTTATTTATGATAATAATATTTAACTAGTAGGTGGTACCCCCTTGTAGACTAGAGGCACAAATATAGATGTGTTATGCTTATATGTTGTTGATGTTATGATGTTGCCTACACAGTTCTATACAGTTGATGATGCAGTCTTGGTTTCATTTGATATGACAACATGGTTGGTTGATGCATTGTTGCTAAATGTTGTTAATAATTCACTCGCAATACAGGGAAGTGCCATGGAAATGAGGATTATGTTGTTTTACAGGTGCTATGTTATGTTATGTTATAACATTGATTAATAATATATACATGATTTATGCAAAAAATAATATGATTATATGGGAGCTTGATCAAAACAAAAAGAGGAAAAACTATGGATAAGTCCTAAGGCTATGGAAAAAAGATTATATATAAACCTTGTGATAAATGTGAAGTGATGCACCTAGTTGTTATACTATGTGTTAGGTTAAAGGTTGATATGGGAAGCACATATGGTGATGTTATCATATGGTTATTATTTTGATATGTTTCGGGTGGCGCACTGTGCAATGGATATGGCATCGAATCTTTACAATGGATATGGCATTGGATTTATGCAATGGTTATTGTGTTGGACTTAATGGTTGGTGTTATGTTAATGGTTGGCTAGTACGTAGAATTAAATAGGGATAGGTGAGGAAGTGGCATGCATTTACTGCATGTCACTCCAAACCACCCTTGAACCCGTCACCCTAGACAGAGTTGCATTTTTCTCTGTTGGTTCTGGAAGTTTCGGGATTTCAGGTTTTGGAAGGGGAAAACTCAAATCGACTCTTCATTGAAGAAATTTTTCACAGGTATGGATATTTGTTTTCCAACCATGATGTTATCTCTGTATTATGAATCAAATGGTGGCTCAGGATTGCATGGGTTCTGTGTTTTTCTTGAGTTTTCTACTAAGTATCAATACTATGTTATGGGTTCTTTGTGATTACTGTGGAATGTTGGCATTTTGAAGGAAAGTAATGGGTGTTATTGCTCTGTAAATTCTATGCATTGGCTATTTATATAAATGAATTTGGACAGCTTAGGTTTTTATGATGATTCTCTGTGGAAAATGATAACAATGGTGAAACGAGCTTTGAGTTTTATTGTTGTGGGGTTTTACCACCAGTATGGGTATCAGTTGTTGCCACCCCTTTTTGTCTCGGTTTTTGTTGTGATTCTTTATCCAAGTTGCAATGCAACTGTTGACAATGGTATTGTTCTTTCTCTATTTGGACAAGCCTGAGTTATTGTTTGTTATGGCTTGTTCTTTACTACCATTAACGCCGAAAGCATTCCACGATCCAATCTTGTACTACCCAGAATGTTAAATGGAGGCTTGTGAATGTATTGAATGGCTACGAGTTGTGCACTGGCATTCTTTTCACAAGAGTTTTTAACATTCTCTCCTCTCATCTTTGTTATAGTGGTTGACTGTTACGTTTGTGAGCCTCACTGTCAATTGTATTTCAAAGATTATCGACCTCCTAGGTGTTGGGAAGAGACACGGTCTCTCTGTGTTTTCAAGGATTCTTCATTGTTTAAATCAACCCTCGTTTTAAGAGGCATCTATGTTTGCCTGGGTTGTTGAGCTCGAATTGCCTTGTTTCTACTCGGGCATTCTCTTTATGGATATGTCAATATCTTTGGGTTATAAGTTGAAATACCATGGTGTTTTCAAAAGAGCACGACTCTCTGGCTTTCCAAGATTATACTTGTTTACCTGTGGTTGCTTCTCGGTGGTAAATTATTTTAGGAGGTAAAAATATTATGAGCTCTCTATGTTTTCGAAGATTAAACACACTTCCGTTACCTCTCTGCAATAAATTTCTAAAGAGCCCGACTTGCTTCTATTTTTCCTCGAGCACCTTTTGGGTTCTGTCAAGATTTTGGTTTACCAATTTGATGATTGTGGTAATTATAAAAGGGCACGGGCTCTCTAAATTCAGGACCTTTCTTGATCAAGTCTCTATATTTCCTCTCCGTGATTAATTTGTATGGGTTACCTATAGCCCGAGTGCTTTTTGTTTGGTCGATTGTGGTCTTTCAACTCTTCATTATGTTAAATCCTAGCAAAATCATGATTCTGTCAAGTTTAAAGGAGACACGTGTGTGTCTATATGGTTATGTTCTCTTAGTGCATCATATGTCTCTGTCTTTTATCTAGAATTTCTTTTGGAAGGAAGTTTGTATATGTTTGATGAATGCGGATCTCAGGTTCATAGCTACATGTTTTTGGTTAAGTATTGTTGTCGAATTAATGTTGGTATCGATGATTATATGGTTAAAGACTTGTGTGTATGATAGGTTCATCGAACATGCTCTTCATTCTATCCAGATTTAAAAGGGACCTGTGGGTGATTAAATCGGGCCCAATCATTGTTTGATGACATTTGACTATTGGTAGTTAGCACTCAGTCTATTATTATTTGATTGTGAAGAATGAATATTAGATATAGATAATGGAAATCATTGTACATATTATGTTTGTTTTAAAAAGAAGAAATCAGCATTAGAGCATGCGATACTGTGACTCGAATGGTTATGTTGTTACTGTGGAATTGGAAATGATTTGCATAGTCATTATATAGGATGCACAGATTTATAAAAATTGAAGAATTCTGGGAAATTAAATTGTTTTATTGAAGACGACAAGCAATTTGTATGCAATTGAGGAACAGTTAGATGTTTTTGGTTTTGGAAGTGGATGCTTTTTGGATTGAAATTGATACAGAGTTATGATTGTTGTTTGATTTAATTTATTTTATGAACAATATATGTATTATTCCCTCTCATTTTCTCACTCTTTCGCTCATTATAACCCCCTCACGATCCCAAATTCATTTTACAGACTCTGATCACTAAAATAAAATTAAAACTATGTATGACATTGATAAAAAAATTGACACGGAGATAGATGGTAGTTGATATATTTGATATTGTTTGCATAGTCAGTTATTTAATGAATTGTCGAGCAGTACTTGTGCTCTTACTCCATGTCATAATATCACTTTTCCGCTTATTACAATCCCCCTAGATATCCCATGAACCCTATTTCACCCCCTGCTCATTTGGAAATTATTAAATAAATTTTATGGATTGGATTGCATGGGTCTTATGTTAATTTATGAGCCAAACTTTGTTTCATATTAAGAGAATGTCATGTATGGTCTGTTAAGAGCTAGTTGCTAATAATTGTTGCATACGGGATGAGATTCTTCAACATAGGTAGACATGGCCGAAACAGTAGGGGAAGAGGTAACTAGAACAGAGGGCCTAGAAGGCCCAGATTCTCAATTCATTTCGATGTCGATCCTCAGGAGTTGAACCATCTTTTTCAAGCTAGGTTTTTCAATTGGATTGGGCAAGGGATAGTTCATCCTAGACCAGAGAGGCCTCCTTTCTAGCCCCAAAATGATCATGTTATCCCTGTGCCTCCCCATGTATCTTTGCAACCTGAAGTTCTTAAGAATGATGGATGGCAGAAGATTGTTCACCCAACAGTCTCCCACCATCGTGGTTGGTCAAACTTGTCATTACCTCCTCCTCCTCCACCTGTAAACCCAAATGCTCAAATTTTCCCTGCACACTCACCTATACAGTCCTCCCATGCAAGCAAACGACTCAAAACCGATGCTCACCATGTGCATGACAAAGGTAAAGTTGTTGTTGCTCCCTCCTCTCCTTCAAGTGACTCAGCCAAGTCAGTGTCCTCCCATATGCACTTGAGGGACAACTGCTCCCATGTCATTAGTGAAATCAAGCCTCAAGGTTCCACCCAGCCTAAGGTTATTTCTAGGAAGTCCAAAGTGGACAGTAGTGACAAAGGAAGAATTTCCTCTCAAAGTGGCAAATATGGATTTTGATTATGTGTTTATAATTGATTTATTGAGGACAGTGGACTGCAAAACAATTTGGACAACAAACTATTTTTTGGGGATATTGTGGATATTTACATGTTTTGGATATAATTTGAAATATTTCTGATATTTTAATTTCAAATTTTGGAAATAAATATGGGAGCCACAAGGAGGCATCTATTTAATTGGTTGTCTAATTATGTTTATTTTGTTAAGAAATAAAAGGAAGTCACAAGGGGTCTCACCTACTTAGTTATTATTTAATAAAAGACCATTATTTATTATTATTATTATTACTTCCCCTAAACTAAAATTAGTTAAGTTTTAGTTAACTTGACTAAATGAGGTAGTTGAACTACTTCCAACTAATTTGGAATGCATAAAAGCCAAATGAGAAGGAAGAACAAAGGGGAGAATAGAAGGAGAAAGGATACTAAGGTTTTCTCTTGAGTTTTATTGAGATAGTTCAGTTTTCATTCATTCTTCAATTCATTAAAGGCCTAATTCTTTTTTTGACAACATGGTCCTATTGTAGACAACAAGGTTCAAAGTTGAACCATATCATTCATATGTTTGTTTCAGAGGTGTTAATCCATCTTTGATAGTCTGTGTAGACTTGTTTGTTTATGAATTGAGTTTCATGACTGATAAATGATATTGTGCAGAGTCAAGTGGGCAACAGTCTGTGGCAAGCTGATCCAGATTTTAAAGTTCAGTTTTTACTTCTTGTCAGAGTCTTTTTGTATGGTTTTCATTGGGGATTTCTAAGTTTGACCTTGGTCCATGCCCCCACAGGGATTTTTGTAAGAGAATGATACTTTTGATTTCTTG
Source organism: Picea sitchensis (assembly GCA_010110895.2). NCBI lineage: Eukaryota > Viridiplantae > Streptophyta > Pinopsida > Pinales > Pinaceae > Picea > Picea sitchensis. The sequence continues at coordinate 12,613 of SNQJ01S0134445.1, forward strand.
GAATGAAATAAAGTGATTTCTATTCTGTCTCATTTGTGTTAATCTGTGACTTGGTTATTTTTGTTTTTTGATCTCCACATTTACTTTCTGCAATTTGTATATGATCAGAAAATTATATAAAAATGTTATATTTCGCAACAATCTTTTTATTTAAAAAATGAGCCTAAGCCCTTGTAATTAATACTTGTGGATTGGGAAACACATTTTCAGGCTATAAACATAGGGTAATATTTCTGACTATCTTGCCTTAGCCAAGCAAGATCTGAAAATGCTTGAGTAAGATAAATTCATATATTTTCCTCAACAAAAGGGAAACCCAAGCCCAACTAGTTTTGGAGTAGTTTTTCGAAATGATCAAGGTCAAATTCGCCATCTCCTAGTAGGAAGCCTAGGGCATGATACAAATAACATTATTGAACTATGGGCTCTTATTCGAGGCATTCATCTTGCCTCTTAGCTATGATTCAATCAATTAATAGTGGAAGGAGATTCCCAAATTACTCTGGCAATGTTTTCTCGACTTCTTAATGGTTCAAAGCCTACCAAGGTTTCCCCCAACTAGAGGCTCCTCAAAAAACTGGAATTTTTTAAATCTTGCTACTTCCAAATTTAGTTCTCATTCCATCGCATGTCCAGTACGTTGTGAACAAGATTTCAAATGAAGGGGTAAATAGTCGAGAGAAAGACCTAGAATGTGATAGTAATAAAAGGCCAACACACTCTCTATTCCTAGAATGTGTAAGTATGGCATAGCAAGAAGACTCACCCTCAAATGGGTTGTTAATGCAGTAATCATGAGGATATGCTCAAGACTTGCATCCCTTGCCACCCGTTCGCTACATTTGCAAGGAGGGCACGTGGAGGGAAAATTTCATAGCTATAAACGTCAAGGAAATATTATGATTACTAGTTTTGAATGTGTGGAGGGTGCCATGGCCCCAACTCTTGGTACAGATGATAAGCAGAGCATTTATAGTCGAGGACATCCATTCATTACTTTTTTAAATGGACAAACTATGGTGGGCAAGCTCGAAGTGCTAGTGAATCACCTCCAGTGATCGGTTTCTCTTGACCAACTTTCACCAACAACTCAATAACTCTTTTGGTTGCAAGAATTTAGTTCCTTGGCCTCCTCGACCATTTTTGTTGGCTCTCTCTCTCTCTCAACATGATGAGGGTGAGGGAGAACTTCGAAGGTTTCGTCGATGTAAGGGCTCTACTTGGCGGGGTGGTGCTCAGCTCGAGGTTTTGGCTCTGACTGTGAAAGAGTTGACACATGAAGCTACAGATATGACAATTGGTGGAGTTGCACAAAGTGAGGATCCATTGCATCCTACCACACAACCAATTATGTAGGATACCCTCGTTTGGCATTGTAGAGTGGAATGGATAAAGGAGATGGTAATTCTTGTGAGGGAGTTTGAGGTTCAATGTGAATTCAAGAACAAGACCTCTATTAAAAATAATTCCCTTCCTCCTTAAAGGTTCTGGAGGGCTTCACACGAAGATTTCATAGATCCAATTGAATATCACCTAGCAGAGGACCAACTGCAACTCATCTTTGAGGTGTGAGGGGAGGTTGTCATTTTGAAGTTTAAAGTGGAACAAGTGAATGCCAAGCTATCCTTGTTGTTGGACTTATGTTCCCGTCTCTCGACTCAACGGCCTACTTAGGATGTGGATTTCCAGAGCATGGACATCCTAGATATGAGTATCCCCTTACCAACAGTTCATTCCATCAACCCACAGGGAGGTCAGGGAAAAGATAAGCATCAACCTATTCATGGTTTTACAACATAAGCTTGCAGTTTTAGTTTTAGTTTTGTTTATTTTCTTGTTGGCCATAACATGTTCTTTGTTCGAGTCTTGTAAAGAACATATGCATCATTTTTCCCCCTCAAAGATTGCTCACATTTTGATTCACGTTGAGGCTTGGATTGGTTTCCATTCTTGGCGACCCAAGCCCCAACAAACTCTGTATGTAATTTATATGTCTATCTGAAGGTAATACAATTTCTAACTTACAAAAAACAAATATACCCTTGAAATTAAAATTAGGACTAGCCCTTCAAATTTGATAATCATGATTTTAATGCACTTTTCCATCTACACTCATGGACCCAAAAGTAAATATGCAATATGATTTTATTAAATGCATGACATCCATGAGATTTAGATGGCACTTGCATTCCCCTTTTGAACCTGCAAACCTGACAAGGAGGTCAAATGTATTTCATACAAATGTGTGGGTTTGCAAATGAGTTTAAGGTAGTGATATGTGTGTGACGAATAATGGACCTAAGAGTATTTACAATGTGGCTTGGGTCTGGTATTTGAAGTCCATACAAAATCACATGGATGGTAACTCTTTGTTTTCATTTCACCCGATCCTTGGACCTAATGGATAGTATAGATGGAATGATTCATGATGCAATGCGCTTCTTCGATCCTCTCACATTTGAGGATGGGACATCTTGGAATCTCCATGAAAGAGGTTGTTGATACCCATCAACCTAACAGTATCAAAATGGATGGTTATTTTGGTTATTTTTGTTAGGATTTTTAGACACTTAGGAGTTAGTTAAGCTCTACTTGGTCTAATGTGTCGTTAGGTAAAAGTGTGTTTTTTAGTGTGTTTCTTTAGTATGAATTTGTCGTTAGGAAATCTGATGGTCACGATATGTTACCGATATAGAGTGATCTGACGGTTCATATTCTCCTTGATCTTAACGGTCATTGATCTGTGACTTAACACCCGATTGGTCCATGATCTCTATTTAAAGAGCATGGAAGTCATTTGTCAATGATCGATTGTGAGAAACTCTCCTGTAAAATCTCTCTGTAATCTTTATATTTTTCATTAATAAACTACTCCAAGTGGCCGCGTTGGCTGGGTCCGTGGATGTTTCCCCATAGGGGTTTTACCACGTGAAAACATTGGTGTGTTGATCTTTGATCTGGTTATGTGAGTGGTTACTGAAGGTGTTCATCCTCTGTTGGAATACCTGTGTTGTCGAACATGGTATCAGAGCCTGTTTGAAGACCCACTCATGTTGTAGATCAAGATTGTGAAGTCGAGTTGTCTCATCTCCATTTTATGTCATTTCTGTACATTTTTGGGTTGAGAGGACTGTTCCATTGCGTCTAGAGTGCTCATTTCAGTCATTAACATTTTTCGTTTCACTTGAAAAGGTTTATGTTTGTCCAAGATACGGTCATTTCAGTCAGATCCGGAGGTATAAAACCTGAATACACATTTTTAAAATTTTTGCAGAGTATCATTTTGGTTTTATTTTGGTTTTGTATTATTTATTTCTAGGTTGCTACTCTTTTAGATCTTCATATGCTCTTTGCCACGCACTTTGTGTGATCTCGGAAAATAAAAAATGGATAGAAAAAGGTGCATCTTTAGGATAAGCTAACCGAGATCTAACCCTTGTTGTCATCGAGAAACGAATTTTTTTTTCTTGTGTGAAAAGAGGTTTTTTTTTTAGCACACTCTCCACGGTCGTCTTCCACAACGACAACAACAACCCCAATCATCTTCCTAAAAAATACTATGTTTTTTTAGACCATTTAGTTAAAAGTTGTCATATTAAGTAAGAGGTATTGAGTTCAAGTCTCTCTTTTGTTACATTTTTTGAAAAAGTTCATGTTAAAATTGTAAAGTTTATTTCACTTCAAGTATAAAAGTGAATCACTATAAGTAGCTTTAATATTTTATTTTAGAGTTATTTATTTTGCATACAACTTTTCTTTTATAAAGTAACTTCATTGTAAAAATGATCCCCACTTCTCTTTATAAAAGTGGGTCACTTCATAAAGCAACTTACACCACCACGCGGTCCTTTGGTTATCGTTTATGCATTTTTTTAAAAAGGCGTAACTCTCACATATGAAGTGTGTTTTCGGTGTCGTTTTTTTTAAAACTGCCTAATTTTTCGAGATCTTTCCATCAAGACCATCAGTTTCAGTTTTTAAATCCATATTATTTACATATTTAATATGGATTCTACAAATAATCGTTTGTTTACTAGCACCAACAACTTCCAATGGAAATATCATATGGAGGATTTATTAAGAAGTAAAGGCTTGTATCGGATTACCTTGGGAAAGGAAACAACACCCATTGATGTTGATAAGAAAGTCAAATGGGATAATAGGAATGACGAAGCACGTGGATTAATTGGAATGTCCATCTCTCCTGATTTAAGGTTCCACCTTCAATCAATTGATCAACCCAAAGAAGTTTGGGACAAGATTGAATCTATGTTTGGTAAACACAATATTATTTGAGCACAATAATTATAAAATCAAGTATTGACTTTAAGTCCAAATATTTTTCTTGCATTGAAGACTATCTATCTAAGTTTAAAACACTCATAACTTTATGTGAAGAATGTAAGATAAAGATAAAAGAAGATTGTTGCATCTATCTTATTCTTTTTAAGCTAGGTAGTGCATATTATGTGTTTGTATCTACCTTTTATGTCATGCAAGAGGCTCTAGAGGCAGCTTGTAAAAAACCCAGTCTTGAGAACTTTTGTGATGCTTTGATTAGAGAGCAAGATAAGCGTGTACAACTTGGAGTGATCAGCACTGCAGGTACCTCCAACAAAGTCTTAGTCATCTATCAGAAAGATAAACCCAATAATCCCAAGAAGTAACATCCTCACCACAACAAAAATCAATATAAGGGTCCAAAATCCACTCAGACAGCGTCCACTCCCAATTGTGACAAAAGAGAAAAATGTAAAAGTAAGAACACTGACAGACATTGCAACTTTTGTGATAAATATGGTCACGATGAGTCCAAATGTTTCAAGAAGATGGCAGCTTTAGAAGCAACGATGAAGAAGCACAACATCAATATTGATTCTACTTATTTTTCTTCTCATGGACATGCACTTTCTACTTATGGTTTCTCCTTCAATACAACTTCTACTTCTTCTTCTGATGGGTGGCTTATTGATTCTGGAGCATCTTATCATATGTCCAAGGATAGAGACATATTTTTTTCTCTAAATGAATGTAACACCAAGAAAATATTTGTTGGTGATGATAGATCTCTTAGTGTTGAAGGATCTAGAACAGTTCAAGTAGAAAACGATCATTTCAATGATGTATTATGTGTTCCAAGTCTTTCTTGTAACATTCTATCAGTATATCAAATCACTCATTCAAGTGAAGGTAAAACCATAGAGTTTTCACCTCACCAAGTTGTCATCAAGGATCTAAAATATCCTAAGCATGTTCTTGCAACTGGAATTGTTAATGATATTACCAGCTTGTACAAGTTTGACAACTTTGGGTCATCATCTTTTTCATCAATTTTTGTTGCTCATAGTGATGACTTGAGCAAACTTTGGCATGAGCGATTTGGTCATCTAAACTATTGCTCATTGCAAAAACTATGTAATCAACAAATGGTGACTGGTCTTCCTCTTGTTTCATGCAGAGATAGTGTTTATGCCGATTGTGTTCTTGGCAAACATCATCAGGACAGTTTTGACAAACGTGCCTCTTGGCACACCTCGAGCCCTTTGCGGCTTGTTCACAGTGATTTGTGTGGTCCACTTTCTTCTCCTTCTTTTTCTG
>SNQJ01S0134449.1:0-17198 GCA_010110895.2 Picea sitchensis
AAAATAAGGAAAATAGGTTAAGTGACCTAGAAATGGGTTAAGTGACCTAGAGGATGAAAGTATAAATAAGATAGCTATGGACTCTTGCAAGATATCCTTTTTGCGGATCAATGGAGAGCTTCTTGTGAGAATATCTTTTGGAGTATTGATGGAGAGCTTCTTGTGAGAGCATCTTTGGTGTGGATTTCTTGAGCATGATTGAAGATATATTCATAGAAAGAGAGCATGAGGAGTATCTAATGGACACATCAAAGTTTCGGCAATGTCAGAGATCTTGACAGCAAAATTCTCGGAGCTTCAGAAACCCTATTTTCTAAGGTGTACGCGGGCCAAATGGGACAGGGTGCGTACATACGCGGGTTGTATGAGGATAGGGTGCATACAATGGATAAAATCATGAAGATTTGTGTTTGAGTTGATGAATGGATATTGAATACTGTGGTAGGTTCCACATCTGCATTCTATGGGCTCAGATCTATAACTGAGACACTGGTATGGTTGCATTATTGTCTTGATGGATATCATTATTTGTTGTGTTGTGAATTCTTAGGGCATTCTTGGTATGGTTGTTGTGATATGATTTATGCTAGTTGAGGGAGTGAGCAGTACTCTTGTGATTCAATGGTGACATGATTGCTATGGCATACTAGTTGTTTATACATGATTGAGATAACATTCATATTGATTGGTTGTGGAGCATAAGTAAGCTATTGAAGAGCTTGGATGTGCTGTGACTGGATGGTGGTTAGATTGGACAGTAAGACACATAAAAGAAAGATAAATTGGTTGAAGAGGATATGAGTTTGTCTTGAAGGACAAACCCTAAGAAGCTCAGAAGGTATACACAGGTTGTTGTATACACTGCCCGCATGCATACGTGGGTTGCAGTGAGCCAGGGCGTGTACACACGCGGGCTACACTACTGACAGGTTGCGTACCTATTGACAGATTGATATCTCCCGAGGATTGTTGCCTCATCTCAGTTGATGCTAAGAATGTAAGCTGAGTCTTGCATATAGAGCTGGTGCTCTTGTAGAGTTGTACTCTATTCAATTGTTGCTGAAAAACCCCCGAATTGTTGTCCATAATAAAAAGAAAAATTGTACATACATCTCGTGTTCTTTGTGTTCCTTGTGGTGATGAATTGTTGATGATATATTGCTGATATATGTTGCTGAGATATGTTCACATCTAACTGGTTATAAATGAAAACAATGGGTAATGAGTAAATTTTGAATGTTAACTAAGGAATTTTGTGTAAGAGGGAATTTTTTGAAAAAGAGCCCCACACTCATTCACCCCCGCCCTCTAAGCGTGGTAGGTGTGTCCAACAAAAATCTCCTCAGAAATTCATGCCCATCAATATACTCATTTTCTATGAAAAAACTGAGTTATGGCAGTCTTCAAATGCGTGCAAAACTCCTTAGAAAATTCACTGCTAGACCTCCTCAATTTTTGTGCATACAAACAATAGTACGACCTCTTAAATTTCATATTGTATGACCTCTTAAATTGCTTTACTTTCTTCCTCGATTTATGTGCTAGCTCTCTGTTTTGGGATGCGTGCAACAACAACAAAACTTTCCAATTTTATCTACTCGTCTCTCTCTCTCTCATTCACTCTCCAAAACTAATGAAGAATGCTAAAATGAGGGGCGCCTCTTTCACTAATTAAACTCAACGAGGGAATGTGAAGAGTCTCATGATCCGAGGGCTGAGATTAGATCTTGGGCCTCTTAGATCAATGGTGGTGATTTAATGACTCTTAAGTCACCCACTTCACAAACATTACAAAAGTCACTTTTAATTTTATCTCTCATAAAATTATTGCATTAGGGACCACATTGGACACTTTCTCACCCCTAAGCGCCTAAGTAGTGAGAAACACTTTTCCTTGGTACTTTTTAATTAATTTAACACTGACTCTTACCGAAGAAAGTGTTCCTCACCACTCCTAACTTATCTTTGAAAGGTACAAACTTTCCTCTTCCCAAATCTTTATTGAGGATGTCCGCTACCTGCTCATCAGTCGATATAAACTGAAGCTTAACTGCCCCTCTCTGAACATAATCTTAGATGAAGTGATATTTAATCTCGATGTGTTTAGACCTGTCATGGAAAATTGGATTCTCAGTGAGTTTTATGCAACTTTGATTGTCACAGTAAATCACTATGGCCCTCAACTACACACCAAATATTCAAACCAACAACTTGCGAAGCCATATAGTCTCACAGTTGGCCTGACTAGCTGCCATATACTTAGCCTAAGCAGAACTCAAAGCCATTGACCTTTTCTTCCAAGTGAACCAAGACACAATTGTTGAGCCCAATTCAAAGCAACAACCCGAGGTACTCTTCCTTTCAAGGACACATCCTTCCCAATATGAGTCAATGTAGCCAATCAATCTGACTCCATCCCCTCTCTCATAGTCCAAGCCATAATCCACCGTACCCTTAAGGTACCTGAGCACATGTTTTGTTGCCACCCAATGCACTCTCCTAGGTTCCACAATAAGCTGACTAAGAGAGTTCACAACAAAACAAATATCTTGTCTAGTATTGACCAGATACATCAACAAACCAATCAACTGACGATACAATGTAGGATCAAACAACTCTGACTCAGAATAATGAAGCTTCTTCCAGTTGGTTATCATGGGTGTGGACATGGGCCTACAATCCTCCACCTGGAATTTCCTCAGAATTTCAACAATAGATCTGCCCTATCCTAAAAAGATGTATCCTGGATCGTGCCAAACCTTGAATCCCAAGAAGTAGTGCATTAATCCAATGTCTTTCATCTCAAACTCTAAAGCAAGGCTCTCCTTGCAACCAACTATGAGTCTCTATGCCCCTGTAATGAAGAGATCATCCACATATAGCACAAGAATGAGAGGATCCTCCCCAACCACAATGAAATAAAGGTTGGGATCTGCCTCACTCTTGTCAAAACCCATCTGTTGCAAGTATGTATCAATCCTCGAATAACAAGCTCTAGGAGCTTGCTTCAATCCATACGATTCCTTCGTTAGTCTGCACACATGAGAATCTCTCCCATACACTTCAAAGCCCCGTGGTTTCTCAATGTACACCTCATCCTCTATGAGACCATTCAGAAATGTGGTCTTCACATCCATCTAATGGATCTTCCAACCCATATCTGTTGCAATGGAGATCACTGCCCTGATCGAGGTATATCTAGCAACCAAGATAAGGTCTCATCATAATATACTCACTCTACCTGTGAGAACCCCCGAGCTACAAACCAAGCTTTGTACTTCTCAATGCTGCCATTAGCAACATACTTGATTTTGTAGAGCCATATGGAAGTCACAATTGACTTCCCTTCAGGTCTCGAAACCACCTCCCAAACATCATTTTTCATGATGGAATTGTACTCTTCCACCATGTCATCCTTCCATACTTGCTGACTTGATGACTCCTAAAAGGTGGAAGGCTCAGACTCAATGATGCTTCTCACCATCGCTAAATAGCTTCAAAATCTCTCTAGAGGTTTACTCTCCTTCACAACCTACCTAGGATTCCGCATAGATCCCCGAGCTTCCTTCAAAGTGTCTTGAATCCACTTGGGCCTCCTCTTCTCTGAAGTATCACCGTGTGGAGACTCCTCCTCCTCAATCCCACCACCTGAAGACTGTATACCTGAAGATGGTGATCCTGAGATCATCTGAGAACAAGGAGACTGAGAAACAATACTTTGTGAACTGGTAACATGAGGACTAGTGATTTGTGACCCTATCACCTGTGGACTTATAGTTCCCGAAGCAGGTAGTACTGAACTCTGTGTTAACATACTCTGTAAAGGACTCACCTAAATTTGAGGATCCTGCTAATCCCCCTGCTCAACATTGAATGACCTCCTAAAGGCTCTATCCTCCTCAAATCTCACATCTCATTTCACAACATTCTTCCTCAAAGAGGGGATATATATGCGGTAAGCCTTTGAAGTCTCGCTATACCGAACAAAGATTCCCTTCTCTGTCATGGGTTCTATCTTTGTCCTCTTCTCAGAAGGGACATGTGAATATGTAAGGAACCAAAAAATATCGAAGTTCCCAACATTAGGATTCTTCCTAGAGAAAGCCTCCTCAAGAGTCTTATCCCCCAAGACTCTGTGTGGACTCCTGTTATACAGATAAACTGCAGTGTTTCAAGCCTCAAACCAAAGAAAGACTAGTAGCTCATGATCATGTAACATGGCTCTCACAGCCCCAACAATGGCCCCATTCTTCATCTCAACAACCCCATTCTGCTATGGGTTGTAGGGAACAATCAATTCTCTCTTAATTCTTCTGTAGCACATAAGTGATTGAAATCATTGGAGGTATACTCACCCCCATTTTCTGATATCAACACTTTGATTTTCTTCTCTGTTTGGTTCTCCACAAAAGCTTTGAACTCTTAGAATTGCTTGAAGACCTGTCCTTTGGTCTTCATGAAGAAAATACAAGACTTCCTAGAGAATTCATCAATAAAAATGACATAATACTCAAAACCACTATGTTAGCACATTGGATGCCTCCCTCTAAGTCCAACTCAGGTTCACAAAACACTAGCCTAAATTTAGAACATACAAGGTACCCCTTGAAAATTTACATGTTTCTTAAAAGGTTGAGTAAGGATATAAAGATGTTATGTATTGTTGGTGCTACAAATTGTTAATGTTCATGCGTTGCTAACTCTCAAACCCACTATTCTGGTGTTATAAACCCTGCTCATTGGTCAATATTGTTATCTCAGGGTCATCCTACAGTTCCCTTTTCCAAACAAGTTGTATTTCCCACTGATAATTTTGTGCTGCAAACTGTCTATATTAACCCTGTACCACAAACTCTGCACTGCAGATTGGTGTTGCAAACCCTTTGTTTTGATTGAAAAAACCCTTGCCAATTTTGAAACTTGTCTAAGGCCCAGGTTTTAACCAGTTGTTATATGTTCCCTCTTAGACATGAAAAATCTTGTCAGTCCTTCATAAAGCCTAGTTCAATTGCGCTGCAGGCTGGCGCTACGAACTGGTTGTTGGCACTGCAAACCCTCTGTTTACACAGAGTTGTCTCTTTTTTCCTATCTGCAGCTTCACTTAGATTGAATTTTTGTCCCTCTTATCATATGCTACTTTCAAAAGACTCACGAGGCAACTTAAGGATGCAAAAAACTGGAATTGACAAGTTGAAAAAGGAAATTAAAAGCAGAGTTGCAACCCTTTAGAGAGTTGTAGCAAAAAGGAATCTGGATATGTTGGCCCAAGACGCCACTAGGAGAAGAAGAGGATAAAGCATTATGTCTACAACTTTCCATCAATTTTGTTATGATATCTTATATATGCATGCTTGTAAATCAAAGGAATGTTTTGTCATACGCTGATATGAATATAATGTTTATGCAAGTTATTTTCATTACTCATAAGTTGTAGCAGGTTTATCAGAGGTTTTCAAGGCTTCTTTCATGGTTTTGGAATTAGTTGAGTTGATTTGGCACAAAACAACACCTACAAGAAAGTTCATAACGCTACTGTGAGGCACTGCAAACTCATTTCATGTAGCATCTTCTTCTAAATATTTTATCATAAATCCCAAATGGTGATGTGGGTTCTTTTGAATTTTTTTGTGGAGGAGCATGATTATGGAATTGAACTGATGACCAAAAATAAGCCCGACCTATTTTTGCATTTGAAAGATAAAATTAAAACACCAATGCGTTGCAAACTGGCGCTGCAAATTCATTTCTTGTAGCAACTTCTTCTAAAGATTTTATCATAAATCCCAAATGGTGATGTGGGTTCTTCTAAAAGTTTTTGTGGAGGAGCATGATTATGGCATTGCATGATGACCAAAAATCAACTTGACGCATTTTTCCATTTGAAAGATAAAATTAAAACACCAATGCTCTGCAAACTCAGACAATTATTGGATATTCACCTTGTTTGGAGGTTGCCACCTGTCAAGGAGGGTTCAAATGACTTCTCAAATATTAGTTAGATGCTAAAGGACACATGCACCTAATATTTATCTCCATTAAAACCTCATGCAGTGAGTTGGCAACATATTTATTAATGACTTCCAACAACTTCCTAAAATTTAGAAGTTTGTTGGATTTTTGTCTCTTTGACTGTTGCCACCTATCTCCAAGGCCCATAATCCAATGAAAGAGATAGAATGCGACCTCCTAAGGATATTTTGGATGTTATTTTCTATTGAATGAAGGAGGGATCTCTTGGAGAAATGGGTTCATGACTAGAGATAACTGGAGAGATACTTGAGAGAGCTACAGGGGCAGTTTATTTGTGTATTTGTAAGCTTGAGGGAATGTGTTGTAGGCATTTCTACCATTAGAAATTCATGAAAGTTGTTTATCAAACTTTGTGTTATTTTTTTATCATTCTACATTGTCATCTTTCTTGAATGGAATTGCATGCATTGAAGATCAATGATTGTTCATGGGCATGAGAATCATGAGCTGCAAATGATTTGTAGTAATTGCCTCCTTTCATGATCTCCGTTCTAGTAATATTTTAAGTCATTTTTGCAGAGAGGATATTTGTTTGATGATATTCTTCTTTTTGTTATCTTTATTATACCTTCATCCATCAATTATAGCTCTTTTGGTCAGGTTAGCAACTTGATTTCCTTTGATCTATAGGATGTATTGACTCCATGCCTAATGTAATGACTTTGCAGACAATTGGCTACCCTCCTTCTTGCTCTTCCTTGCTGATCCACCTGAGTTTAAACCTAATTTAATCACTTATATCTAAATGGATCCTGGTCTCACTCTTTCTGTAGTATGGAGTGACTTCTAGTGCTAACACACTCAAAGATGCAGAAGACAAAGAACCACATACATCATAATGAATCATATCAAGAATGCATGCAACTTTGTTGTCACTACTTGAAAATAAGTCTTGGTGTGCTTCTCAAGAGCACACCCCTTGCATAGTTCCTGGTGATTTGTATTGAAATCTGACACTCTAGTCACAATCTTCCTCAATATCCTCAAAGATCCATGGTGCAAATGGGCCATCCTCCTATGTCATAACTCACAGAGGTCACTGCTACTGGTACTATGCATCAATGCTCTAGTAGGTTGAAACATGATCTTTTACAACTTCTCATGCCGGATCCCAATCACTTTGGCCGAAGTGACACTGGATCCCTTAGGATACAAGAAAACATGCCCATCACAGAAGAATACCTCATATCCCCTATCCTCGATAATGGAAACTGACACCAAGTTCTTTTTCAAGCCTGAAACATATAGGACATCTCTCAACAACATGAGAGGTAGAGACTCCATCTAAAATGATATTGTCCCACTGCCAACTTCCTTGACCACTTAGTCATCTCCAAGAACCACCTCAAGATCCCCAATCTTTGTAAGATCTGTGAAATACTCATGAACACCTGTCATATGGCGGGAGGCACCACTATTAATGTGCCAAATACCAATAGATGATGCTCTCGAGGAAAGACACACCAACAATGAATACTCCTTCTCGAATCTGTGGGTAAACTCCTCCACATCTGTTGAAGTTGCAACTTGCCTCTTCTTCATATTAGGACACTATCCAACATAGTGTCCAAACTTGTGACATGCAAAGAACTTGACTTTTCTCATGTCCTTCTTCTCTTCACCTTTTTGCTTGTTCCCACCCTTGGAACTCTTTTTGGACTTATTCTTTCCTTTAGCTGCAAGTGCCACATTCTCCTCTTCATTACCTATGGATGAACTCCCATGCACATATCCTTTTCGATTTTCCTCGTGAATGAAGTCATATCAAAGACGATCCCACTTGGGAAGATTCTCCCTTGCCACAATACCCTCAACAAAGACAACCCACTGCTTGGTCACCCCATTCAAAGCATTCCTCACAGATTCACTGTCAACAACAACCTCCCCAACAACACCAAGTTCATCCCTCATCTGAGTTAGCTTGGTAAGATAGGTGGCAACACTTTTAGTCTTGGTCATTTTAATGCTCTTCAGTTTCTCCCTCAATACCATTTTCCAATTTTCATTGGAACTCTAGTAAAGTTTGGTTAAGGATTCCCACATCTCATAGGCATTGGACTTCCCGGTCACATGGAGTCACATGGTCCTTAATGGAATCAAGGACAATTTTTTAGCCTTAATGTTCTTTTTGGTGTAGGCATCCTAAAGAGTATCACATGTAGGCACCGTCACAGGATTAGTTTGTGAGTTCCCCACAATATCCCACAACTCACACTCTTGTAGAAGCAACACAATCCTCTCCTTCCATGAGATTAAATTAGAAACTCCATCCAATCTGTCTTCAATCCTCAAACCGGTGGCCATTGTCACTCACAACTGAAACTCAAGTCCAAAACTTTCTTCCTGGTGAAGTACGTCCTCTTCTTAGAAAACTCTTTGTTCTTTGTGATGATATATTTATACTCTTTCCCACTTTCTAGCTCTAATACCATGTAGAAAAATTCACACCCAAACCCGGTTTCAAGTCTTAATGAGACAACATAGTTTAATGCCCAATCCACATTGCATTTATAGCTGCAAATTAGTTAGGAGAAAATAAATAGCTCATAAACTAAAACACATGAATTCAACTACAACCAATAACCATAAATAAAAACACACCCAGAAATGATAACACAAAGATTTTTGGTCCAAAACAAGACCCTAGAAAAACCCACAAGGAGAAAACCAGTGAGAGAGGGGAGGATTTTTTTTATTATTCAGAGCTCAGAGAAAATTTATTTTTACATGGATATCTTCATAAAAAATACACAAACTTATCTAAATATTTGTGCCAAGCATTTTCCTTGAAAACAATGATGAATCTCCTTGAAAAATGTGCCCATAAATTCTGGACTGTATGACCCTCGTTTTCTGTGCCTGTAGCTGTATGGACTATACATAAATCTCATAAAAAATTCATTCCCAACAATATACTCATTTTTTGTGCAGAAACTGAGTTATGGAAGTCTTGGAATGCATGCCAAACTCCTTAGAAAATTTGGGACATCTTCTAGGTCATTGGACCGGTCTTGGGCTTCATGCCTTTGGTTAGTTGCCTAGTTGGTTGGAAGTGACCCACTTTGGCTCCCTAATGTCCCTAAATATGTTTGGGTGTGATTTTTAGGGGGTCTACTCAGTTAAACCTTCCTTTAATCTCCTTGGTCTTTGTGTGTGGTGTCAGTTGTTATTTTTCGGTTCTCTATCATGCTTATTGCCTATGACATATAGATCAAAGAGTGTTTTCCTAGACTTACATATGGTATGAATTTCAAACTAGTGGTTCCTCAGTCAAAACCTACGATTTAGTTCCAAGATAAATCACACCTTTTCCAACAACTAGGTAAATGTCTAGTAGCGCCTTTAGGTTGTTCCAAAATCTATTTATGTAGCTCCTTTCCTTCTTTTAAATTGCATGTTTTCACATTCTCTTAAACGTTGAAGCTCTATTGGATTAATGCAAAACTTGTGATCTAACACTCGTCTCCTTATCTCACACTCTTGAGAGACATCTAGGATATGTTGTCTCCTTCAACCTTTCATTTGTTAGAGTCTTCCTCAACAAGTTTCTTCTCTTAATTGGCTTGCTCTTCCCTTGTTGGATCGACTAGCTTCTCTTAGGGTGTTCTTTGTGTCATCCCATATCACATCTTGGTCAATCAATATCAACATCTCAAGGGAGGTTCCAACACAGTTTGTGAGTAAGGAGGGTATGTTGTTACTGAAATGCATTTGGGGTAGTTACACTTCCACTTACTGTTTATCTTTTCATGTATTTTTGGTAGATTACATTGTTCCATTGATTATATATTTGGAGATAACATTTCTAAGCATGTTTTGTAGAAGGATATCAACACCTTCAAGCATGTTGAGTAGGGTTTCTCCCCTTCCTTAGCTACTTCTTGTGTGTTTAATTTCCATATATCAAGTAGCTTCCTCTTCTATTTAGTTAGTTTCATTTCAAAAACTACCTAAGAGCTATGGTTCCCTTGGGAAAAAAATGAACGTGCCCAGGGCCTCCCCTAACTTGCTTGATCGTGACAATAATTTGGGTTAATTGAGATAATACTTGTTTGTTGTGTGTGCATTGGGTCAAGGGTTACATAGGTTGGATTCTCCTTTCTTGTCATTATCCTTTTTTCCATGCAAAATAGTTAATTAGGTCAAATAAAGTAGAAACAAAAAAACTAGATTTATTTTCTCTTACTCTATATTTGTTGCTAGTTAGCTTAAATTTTTTATTCGACACCTAATTTAACTTGTCACGTAATTAAATAACATACAAATGTAGATCATATAAAAATCTCTTCAAACCCTAATAACTCTCCAAACTCTTCTTGTGAGATTTTTATCACCCCACATAATCTTCTTCTATGATGGTCCACCTCCCTCCTTATCATTTATGTTTTCTTTCCCCTTTCTTGTTCATCATTCTCCTTTTTAGGGGCCTCAATGAAAGAAACCCTTCAAAACTTTAAGAAACAATTGATTGATACAAGTATTGCAAGAACCTTCACATTCCATGTCACCACACTTTAACTTGGGCATTGCCCAATAATTGTACCGTGTTGAACTTGATGTGCACAAAGCTTTTCACATCTCACTATTTGTAGCCAATGGTCACTCCAACTCCAATACCATGTTCAACGAACACAAAGATATGCAAAAAATGAAGAGCAAATGAAATAAGATTAAGATAAGGCTAATTTTATTCATTTGTGAACTATACATGCACAAGAAATTACAAAAATAAATTGTCCTAAGGGACACTGACTTTATGTCCATCTCATTAAGTGGATCCTTGGACTCCTACATGGATTCCTCTATAGATAAGCACAAGAAACCAACAACTCACACCATGCACCAATACCATGGAGGGAAAATGAAGGTTTGACCAAGTTAGGCCCCTTGAAAAGCACACCAAAATAGATTTGGGAATGTTGGGGAGCAAAAATGGGTCACTTCCAACCAACAAGTGACCTAACCAAAGGCACAAAGCACAAGACTAATCCAAACAACTAGAAAGATGTCTTAAATAAAATGTCTAGCAAGGCCAAACACACCAAGGGTTAATGATGTAGGTAAAAGACGAAGAAGGACCTATCATAGCAATGGACATCAAGTGGTGGACCAAAACCTGCATCTAAACTTCGACAAGGTAACTCAAAGGAGGGGACTCCAACACAAGTGATACATCGCTAGGATGGATGGAAGGTCATTGATGACATCTTTGGGTGGGTCATATATGGAAAATGCACAATTAGTACCCTATATAAAATTATCTTGAGCTGGTATGTGTATGATTAATACATATTGTAAAAACCATACACTACACATTTACCTTGTTTTTCCCCTTTTCTTGTGTTTTCAATAACTATGTGAAGAATGCATAAAATCTCATATGGTGTCTTAAAATATTAGACAAAGAGAAACTAATAATAAAAAAAAAAGAAAAAAAAAGTGTATAAGTAGCAAGTTGAAACTAAGTAAAGAGAATAGAAAATTTATAGTCAAGTGTTGTTTGGAGGATTGTGGTGAATGAAGAACCCTAAGAGGGATTTGGTGTTTGAATATTTTACGCAAAAACTTGAACTAATATTACAATGGGTTGGTCCACTAAAGCGATGTTAGATGTCTACATGGAAACTAGTTCAATAGATCATGTTAAAAGAAGTTCGATGAGGAAAGTTTCCTTGTTTCAAAGCATGGAATGAAGATGGTCCTTTTCTAATACTTTTCTAAAAGGACCCATGGAGGTTTGTGGATAGATAAAATCCAAGACCGATGGACCTTGATACAAACTTGAAGTTGGATCAGAAGGATGCCAAGGCCCTTGCCAATGTAGTATTGGGTTTGAAGGACCCACAAGAGTTATACATCATTGGTGCAAAGACCTCAAAATAGGCTTGGGGTAGAGTAGAGGAGATTTGATCAAAGAACAAAACCTCCAAATTATTCTTATGGAGGAAGTTATTCAAGTTGATAATAGGGAGAGAGTCTCAATTCCCATATTAAACAATTCAATCCACTAATTAGTAAGTTGGTAGAAGTAGGGTCTACCATAACATATGACTAATTGCTTACTATTGGTAATGTTAATATTTTTGGTGTAACTACGAAAGATATTCGTGTATATTTGTTTTGGTCAACCTTTAAAAGGTTATTATAATTATATTGCACAAGTCGGCTCAACATAAATTATTATATTATTGGTATTTTACTTATAATTGTAAAAATCCCCATTGTCGCTAGTCAACCCTATTTTATGGGTTAGTTAGGTCAAGAGTCATGTCTCTTCAAGAGACACTATTGATCTGGATTATTTTCGGCACAAAATGAGAGCGGAGATATAATAAAGAATTGTACAGAGATGTATCATATATCCAATAATATAACAGAGATTTATCAGAGATATAACTATAAACACAGAGATACAATAATACACAATTTCTATTAATGAGCGAAATGTACAAGACTATAAAAATACATAGTGAAAGACTCGCTAGAATGGTGGTAGCTTATTTCTGAGAAGAGATGTGGCAATTACTCACATTCACAAGAAAATGATTTTACAATGAGGCTCCAAAGAATTTTTTATCATAAAGAAAATACAAAACTCTAACCCCAAAAGATGAAAAACCAACAGTTTTGTGGACCCCGTTTTGGGTATTTGATGTATCAACTTCCCAGGGGCGCAACTTTGCCATACGATCTTCATTTGGGGCGCATGATAGCTCGTTGGAAAGGTATCGTCAAAGAGATTCATTTTGGGGGTTAAATAAAAGCATTTGGATATCATTGAGGTGATTTATCTCAAAAAACCTTCTTTTAGGCCCTCAAAATAGCCCCAAAAATTTAGGAACCGAAAAACTGCTAAAAATAGTAAGTTGCTAGAAAATTGTTTTGAACCTATTGGAATAGGTGGGTGTCCACTGATATCCACTTGGACCAAATATTGTGTATAAATAGAGGATAGGTTCCTCTCATTTGGACACACACTCACATAATTCTCTTGTGCATCTTGGAACGCAAAAGAAGGTCTAGCGCACAAGTCTTGGAGACTGATTCTTTTGGTGTTTTGGTCTTGGTTTTTCTTGGAGAGCTATAACACATCATTGTACTGGTTGAAGGATTTTGGTTGTTGGGTTTTCTCCCCCATGAGGGTTTCCCAGGATATTATTTGTGTTCTATTGTATCTATGATTGTCTATCTTTCAGTTATCCTACTACAATTGCTATTGGATTAAGTAATTGTAATTGTGTAACTAGAAAATTTAAAATTCCAACATGGTAACAGAGAAGGCCTGAATAGAATCCAGTTGCAGATCTAGAAGCCTAAAAAGGAGTTGTTTTCAGTCTAGATACAGTTACCGGACAAACCAAGACCATCAAGAGGTTTTCCCTAGCCTAGCACACTTTTCTAGTGGACCAATTTTCTAGTTTGCAGCTGCTGCAGTTAGGGTTTCACCCAAACCCTAAGGTTGACGTTTTTCCAGTTTATGGGGGAATTTTTACAAAGCAATACCACCAAGAAGCTCGCCTTAGCAGAGCGCACCTACAGGTAAGTTCAATCTTTCAATTTTGGTCATATTTTTGTGTGGTCCCAGGCATGATGACTATCAGAACAAAAATCGATGAGAAGCTAGATGGAGTTGATAATTTCAGGGCCTGTAGGTACAGAGTAACCCTCCTTCTTTAAGAACATGAACTAGATAAGTTCATTATAGAAGAAGTTCAAGAACCTCAAGGAGATGAAGCTAAGGTAAAATATAAGAAGGACATGGAAGCAACATAAACCGAAGAATGACTTTGAGATCTCAGTTGAAGAATGTGAAAATGAAGAACTCATAAACCATTCACTCCTACTTCTCAAGAGTGAATCAAATCAATGAGTAGATAGAAGCCATTGGTGATTCAGTAGAAGGAGAAGAGATGGTGATGACTACCTTGAATGGCTTCCCAAGGTCATGGGGTACATTCATCCAAGGAATTTTCTCAAGGAAGAAGCTTCCCAAGTTCAGTAGGCTTTGGGAAGATTGTAACTAGGAAGAAGCTAAGACAACTGCAAGAGAAGAAAATATGGCAGATGAAGATCACGCCCTAGCCACCCACACTAGGAAAGGAAAGAACAAGAAGGAGCATTAATTAATAAGAAGTTTAAGATGGGTCAAAGAGACAACTCAAAGATCTGATATTACTATTATCAGGAATTGGGACACTTTGTTAGGGATTGCCCCCTCATTATGGAAATTAAGAATAAGAAAAGAAAGTAAGAGGCATCAATCTCACACAGCTGAAGATGATGAGCCTCCCAAGAAGGTTGCAAAACAAGATGAATCAAGTGATGAGGATTATGTTCTTATCTCATTCCTCATAGGTACTGTTATTCATGGAAGTGACACTTGGTTGATAGACAGTGGTGCTTCCAAGCACATGACAGGCTATGAAGGCTCCTTATCTAACCTTATTCATAAAGATTTACCTCACAAGGTGAAATTGGGTGATGACTATCAATATCCAATCAAAGGTGTTGGAGAAGCTTCCTACAAGTTAAACTCAGGAAAGCCAATGAAGATGAAGGAAGTTCTCTATGTTCCAGGTTTAAAGAAGAATCTTCTCTCAATTTCAGTGTTGGATAAGAAAGCACTTAGAGTAGCATTTATTGATGGTCAAGTTCTTATGTGGCCTAGAGGGAAGACCCTTGATGATGCAATAGTGATTGGAATTGAAGAAGGAGGTCTCAACAAATTAAAAGGAAATTCAGACTCCGCAATGGTTCATGACATTGTGAATCCCAATGAACTATGTCATAGGATATTTTCTCACCTACACTACAAAGCTCTTCCGGTTGTGAGTAAAATGGTGACAGGTCTTTTGGAAATCCAAGAAAAACCAGATGGAGTGTGCAAAGGTTGTGCACAAGGCAAGAATGTGAATCAATCATTTTCCAATAGCGATAGCAGATCCAAAGGAGTTTTGGACATCGCACATTCAGACGTGTGTGGATCGATGTTGACAACTTCACTAAGTGGAGTTCAAGGCTCTGGTAGAAAACTTGACAGAGCGGAAGATAAAGAACTTGCGATCAGACAATGGAGGTGAATTCACCTCAGAAGAATTCAAGGAGTATTGCAAGGAAGTTGGGACTAAGAGGGAGCTTTCTACTCCCTATAACCCTCAACAAAATGGAATAGCTGAAAGGAAGAATCAAACGATCATGGAAGTAGTAAAGGCCATGATCCATGATCAAGATCTTCCTATGCATCTGTGGGCAGAAGCAATGAAGACGACAATGTACATGCAAGATAAAATTCCCCACAAGGTACTTGAAAACAAGACAATCGAGGAGATGTTTTCAGGAGAGAAACCAGAAGTCGTCCATTTCATAATATTTGGTTGCCCTGTATTTGTTCACGTCCCCAAGGAAAAGAGGACAAAGTTGGACCCTTCTGGACAGAAGGGCATATTTGTTGGTTACAGTGACACATCGAAGGCTTACAGGATATACATTCCCGGTCACCGAAAAGTGGAGATCAACCAAGATGTAACCTTCGATTAGAATGCAAATTTCAGTAAATCCAAACATATCCGTGTAGAAGAGGTAAATGAAGAAGAGAATTAAGTTCCTAAAGTTACAGAGGAAGTCATTCTAGAGGATCATGACATAGTAGAACCTCAGAAACCAACCGAGATACCTTCTCGCAAGAGAAGACTAGCTTGGGCACACGAGCTTATCAAAGATGCATAAATAATTGGTGCCTCAGAGAAATGTTTCAGGGAAAGTAAGAAGCCGAAGCCGTATTCCAGCTATGTGGCATGCTTGTGTGACATAATGGATGCATAACCTTCCAATTATGAAGATGCTGCAAAAAATCAAGTATGGAAAGATGCCATGGTAGAGAAATACCAAGACATTATGCAGAACGATGGTTGGGATGTGGTTCCCAGACTAAAGGAAAAATCTGTGGTGAGTTTGAAATGGATCTACAAGACGAAACACACAGTTGATGGCAGTATTGAAAAATATAAGGCAAGATTTGTGGTCCGAGGTTTCTCTTATAAGGAAGGGATTGACTATTGTTAGGATATTTAGACACTTAGGAGTTAGTTAAGATCTACTTGATCTACTCTCCTCGATCTTAACGGCCATTGATCCATGGCTTAACACTCGATTGGTCCATGATCTCTATTTAAAGAGAATGGAGGGTCATTTGTCGATGATCAATTGTGAGAAACTCTCTTGTAAAATCTCTCTGTAATCTTTTTCTTTGCATTAATAAACTGCTCTAAGTGGCTGCGTTGGCTGGGGTCGTGGATGTTTTCCTGTAGGGGTTTTACCACGCGAAAACATCAGTGTGTTGATCTTTGATCTGGTTATGTGAGTGGTTACTGAAGGTGTTTGTCCTCTGTTGGAATACCTGTGTTGTCGAACATGGTATCAGAGCCTGTTTGAAGACCTGCTCCTGTTGTAGATTGAGATCGTGAAGTCGAGTTGCCTCATCTCCATTTTATGGCATTTTCATACATTTCTGGGCTAAGAGGACTGTTCCATTGCGTCTAGAGCACTCATTTCATTTAGGAACACTTTTCGTTTCACTCGAAAAGGTTTCTGTTTGCCCAAGATACGTCCATTACAGTCAGATCCGGAGGTATAAAGTCTGAATACACATTTTTTTTTAAATTTTTGCAAAGTTTTGATTTTATTTCGGTTTGTATTTTTTTATTTCCGGGGTGCTACTCTTTTAGATATGCATATGCTCTTTGCCCCGCGCCTTGTGCGATCTCGGAAAATTAGAAACATATAGTAAAAGGTGCATCTTCCGGGTAAGCTAACCGAGATCTAACCCTTGTTGTCATCGAGAAACAAATTTTTTTTTCTTGTGTGAAAAGAGTTTTTTTTGGAGCATGCTCTCCAAGGCCGTCTTCCACAACAACAACAACAACACCCCCAATCCTCCTTCTGAACATTACAATATGTTTTGCTAGACCATTTGGTTAAAACTTGCCTTATTAAGCAAGAGGTATTGAGTTCAAGTCTCTCTTTTTATTACTTTTTTTGAAAAAGTTCATGCTAAAAATTGTAAAGTGCATTTCACTTCAAGTATAAAAGTGAATCACTATAAGTAGCTTTATATTTTATTTTAGAGTTATTTTGCATGCAAATTTTCTGTTATAAGGTAACCTCATTGT
>SNQJ01S0134460.1:0-25632 GCA_010110895.2 Picea sitchensis
TGGAGCGTGGCATTCTTCAGCTGGAGAGTTTGGCATTCAGATCTGCTTGTATTGATCTTCATTTCTCATTCAACCTTTGGAGGCATATTTTGTATTAGCGGTAGCATTTTGTAGCAGCTCTTATCTATTGTCTATCTTCTTGGCCATCTGTTGAGCATTCCATATCGACATCTTCATTGTAGTAGGTTTCTCTATTTTATGAATAAAGAAGAATTGAGATGTTTTGGCTTGTCTATCTTATTGCATATGGTTGGGGTATGTTCCATGGTTATCTCTTTCTGTGATTTGTTGCATACACACATATAAACACATCTAAAAGGTAGATCATCAAAGTGTTTGACGAAATACCTCACTCAGAAAAAGTTTTAAAAAGACACCAAAACAGTGATGATCCTTGCATAATGGCTTGGGATCATTACAGCTACCACATATTCTGCCCCTGTTGTGGAATCTGTTGGAAATGAATGTTTATGTGATATCCAAGAGACGGTTTTTGATCCAAGACTCATGAGATAGCCTAAAGTTGATACTCTAGTTTCCTTATTGTTACGCACCAAAATGTCACACTTGAGTGTCACACCCTAAGTGTCGTAAAGTGATGTATGCAACTTGTTAACTGTCACATGCATTGTCGCAAGTGTCATATGAATATTACCTAGTGTCACAACCCCTTGACACCATGAAAATAGTTTTCACAATCCCTAAGTCATGTTGTAAGAAGAAGCCCTCTCATTTGATAGTCAAAACATGCATTTTCCTTGGAAAAATTGACCATTTTTGGGAATTTATGAAGGGTGGCGCTCCGTGGCCATGATGGGGGAGTTCCACTTCATGGAGTGGCACACACTTTCCATGTTAGAAGAGTGCCACTTTATAGTATGATGCCTTGTGCTCAAATATGGGGGAGCGCCAGTCTTGTTAGAGAGAAATTTTAGCCCGTCATCCCTGCCAAATTACTGTTTGACATCCCGAAATTCGACGAAAAATCTAGGGAATATCCTAACAATCATGTTATGAATTTCAATTTATGGTGTTCTTCAAAATATTTTATGGAATATTCCATTTGTCTAAGACTTTTTGAGATAAAACTTACAAGCGCAACATCTAAATGGTATATTGAGTTGTCGTGTAACTCCTTTATCAACTTTAATTCTATTGCCATGGATTTCCTGACGCATTTTCAATTTCCTATACGGTATGAGACTAGTACAAAATGTTTGACCTCACTCTAACAATCATATTCCACCCACATATTTGATCATATTCATGAGTGGAGACGACGAAGACGATTGATTAAATCTCACATTCCGTACCAACTCCTTGTGGATTGGTTTACAAAGTTGTTCTTTCCACCCATTTCCCGTGATGTTTCTATGGAAAATGTTTTTACCGAGGAGAAGGTTATCAGCCGTGTGAAATATTTGGACTTGGTATATTCCCAGTCTGACACACTTTACGATATGATCCCTCATGCTCCTCATCCGTCGAATGATCCGACAAGATGTGCTCCAGAACCAGGTTCTGTTTCAAACACCACAACTACATTCTCTCTTTCTCAAACCTCCAAGGTGAATGTCCTCCAATCCACTTCATCTCAGAATCCAAGGGGTAAGAAGAAAAACAAGGGTAAATCCAAGAAATCTTCTAACCAACACGATACTAGGAGATTATTGATACTCAACCGAATAGGAAGGCTAAGATTCCTTGCATGATTTGTGAGGAATACCACTACATGAAATACTTCCCTGATTGTGAGGCTGTCACTAAATTTCTGAAGGGTAGGTCCCAACCGATTCAACAACAACACATGGTTTCCCAAAATCCTGTCCCTCATCAAGGAGGCAACCTGGGTCATTACCACCATGGGGATGCTTCCACGAGTACCTCTGAGGTGTACATGTTTAATATGATTAATGTAATGACTCAAGAAAATACTTATGACACTACTCCAGTTGATCAGGATAACGGAAAGTCTATTGATCAACCCTCCACTTCCAATCCTCCTTTATATTCCAATCCTCTTCATATTGAGAAGCCAATTTCTGACATAGTGTTGCACCTACCCAAGAGTGCAATTTGAAAAGAAACATTTAATCCAAATGATGGCGCTGCCAAAAAATAAAATATCGTTGAAGATTTGGCGTAGGCAACTTGTGATATGTGATCCCTCAAAGTTATACAACATTGTCCAAATCAACGTACAACCCTGTTATCATCCATTTGAGCTATGGATCCAGAGGATTCGAACCTGATTACATTTAATCTGGATTACTTAAGCAGAGGCTTTCCCACCACTTAGCATTAAAATTTCAAATTGTGGTTGGTGGAAAGAACATCCATCACACTGATTTGGATGAGGGAGCCTCCACTCGTGTCATGTATTTCTCTTGTTTGAGAGCCCTTGGTTCTCTTAAACTTAGCTTGTCTCCTACCACCCTCAAATAATTCGATGGACGTGTTTTCCAACCTCGTGAACTATTTCAATCTTTCGATGTGACATTGATGGGTAAGACTGTTTTGGTCGATATCGAAGTGGTTGATGTGCCCTTGGATTACAATTTGTTACTAAGTCATAATGGGTTCCATTCGATGAATGTGGTCACATATTCGTTGTTTCGTATCTTACGATTTCCCCATCAAGGAAAAATTATCATTGTTGACCAATTTGACTATACAAATCCATATCTCCACAATGTTGCAGAAAATAACATCCCTTTTCTATGACAGAATAGTTTTTGAGAGTGTAGGAGTAGGTCTCCTAAAGGATTCCTAACTCATGGGGGTTTTCCTTTGCCTGTTCCTCCCATCACGTAGGTTTCCATGTTAAATATGATTTCAACTCAGGTGAGACAATCCTTAGAATTATTTGATGCTTTGGTAGAACTTGGTCTCAATGAGCATAGTTCTTTTCCTATGTCAAGCTCGTTAAAAAATGAAACGGTCGCTTACAAGCATAGTTCATTGTCTTCATCCCCCCAGATGGGGTGACACCTGGATACCCAACAACACCTGGAATGCATTCACCCGGTGTAGTTAAATCCCACACCCACAAACCTTCCTGATCCAGATGGATGTCAGTGGCCTCCCACCTATTCCCCCTAGCTCATTTTGGCAGTTTTTTTCTAGTTTTCGGGTCCCCAACTTCCGGGGTCATTTTGAGGCCCTAAACAATAATTTTAGATATATCCATAGTCATACAAAAGACAGAGTCAGATTTCGACAATAACATGTGTATTCCCTGAATACACCTTTCCAACGGGCTATCGTGCACCTAAAATGAAGATCGTATGCAAATGTTACAACCCCGGGAAGTTGATGTACTAACTTACCCCAACGGGGCCCACATGACTTTTGGAGCTTCATCTCCTAGGGTTAGGTTTTTGGATTTCTAGGGTTTTGGAATTCCTTTTTATTGTAAATTTTTTTGGATATCCTCATTGTAACCATGTTCTTGCGAATGCGTGTAGCCATCACATCTCTTCTCAGAGATAAGGCACCACCATTCTAGCAAGCTTGTTTTCAGTCTGCATTTTATAGTTTCATCATATTTTCTTATTGAATAGAAACCAATTTTACTGTATCTATGTTATTGTTCCTTGTGATTTTGTGTTAATAATAATAATAATGTGTATTCATTTCTTTCTTCTCATAAAATCCAGATCAGTGGTATCAGGGATGTCTTCTCCTTGTCGTTCTTAATGCATGTCCTCAATGCGGTCAGGGTACAAAGAATTGGGTCTTGAGCTTGTTTCTCTTGAGGAAAAAATCTCTCGCACACCCAAGAGACCTATCATGGAGGGAGAAAATAAAGATGATGGGAGAGGATATCCTTTCAAAATGTTTCTCGTGGAAGCCCTCACGCAACAAAGGAATGAGATGATGGACAGTTTTGCACAAATCCTTTGGTGACTACCAACAAGCGATGCATATTCCTCGACCGGAGGTGTCGCCCCCTTCAAGGTACAAACAAAATTTGATATTCCTATATTTTAAGGTTATATAAATGAATATGTTGTGGAAAAATGGTTGAATCTACTAGAAGAATATTTTTCTGTCCATAAATTTTCGAATAGAGAAAATATTACTTTTGCGCTCCTCAAAGCTGTTCCCCATGTCAAAGATTGGTGGAAAAATTTCTGTGAGAAAAAGGAAACAGAGGAACCCTCATTATTTACAATCACTGTCACCTGGGCATCCTTTAGGGATGCTATTAAGGAACAATACTACCCTCTCAGAATTTATGACGACCTGTATACAAAATGGAACACACTGCGCCAGGAAAGAGACCAAGCAATGCCAAAGTTCAAAAATATCTTCCATACCTTACGTACCAAGATGGGTATCAAGGATTTTGAGTGACATCTGGTGTTCAAGTATCGCAGTGGTCTACATAGATACATCCATGATGCAATGGAGTTTCTGGACATCTTGTCCTTGTGCGTGGCCTATCTATATGTCATCAAAATCAAGCAAAAGCTTAAACAAAAGACGACAATTTGGGCCTGGGAACCCCTCACAACAAAACAAGGGAATCCCCAACCCACTGAACAAAGGCTAGAGAAAATATGGAAAGCCTCAGGTTAACCAGTCTAAGTCGCAAGAAAATAAGGACACCCAAAAGACAAAGAAAGATACCAACAAGTGGTGCGACTTCCATAAGAGCCCTTGGCATAACACTGTTGATTTCTTATCAAAACAGTCACTGGTGGTTGAGGTGAAAGCCTCTGAATCAGATGCAGGTTCTTACTCTAAGTCAAAACCAGAAAGAGGGAGACAGATCATTGATGTGGAACGAAGTGCCACCATTGCTACCACCAAGGTCTAGCCTGGTGAATGAGACGAGCTAGAGCAAGGTGAGCACCTCTTTCATTAACAGATGTGGGTGAAAGGCACCCCGTTGCACTTCATCGTTGATAGTGACAGCTAGAAGAACCTCATCTCAGCACACATCATCAAGAGACTATCCCTACCAAAAACATCACACCTGCAACCCTACACCATTGAATTGCTATGCCAAGGAAGTGATCTCTACATCAACCAACAGTTCCACTTGTCATACAACATCAAGACCTTCAAAGATGAGGTATTTTGTGATGTTTCTCCTCTCAAAGTTTGTAATGTTTTCTTGGGCCAGCCTTATTTATGGAAATGTCATGTTGTATATGAGTCTAGCCCTTGCAGTGTTATTATTACTTTGGACATGAAATTGTATAGGATACTAGAGGAAATCGCACCTAGTGTTATTTCCTTGATATCTTCCAAGCAATGCAGGAAGGTCATCTCTCAGACCGGGAAGTTTGTCTTCTTATTGATTCTCTATCAGAATGAGAGAAATATTGCAGCCAGATCCAGGGCCTCCATGACTCCACACAACAAAAGAAAGTGGATAAGGTCATGGAGTAATACACAAATATATTCTCCTCACCTAATAGGGTACCTCTGCATTGACAGGTCAAGCATCCCATTGATCTAACCCCCACCACACCGCTACCAAATGGGCTATCCTATCACTGCTCCTTTGTTATAGAATGAGGAGATCAAGTGAAAGATCAAATAAATTATCCATAAGGGGAACATCCATCCTAGCACATCGCCTTGTGGGAGCCTAATTGTGTTGGTGTAGAAGAAAGACAAGACCTATCAATTATGCATTGATTACCATGCCCTAAATAAAATCACAGTCAGAAACTAGTACCCGACTCTTCAAATCAATGATCTCCTTGATCAGTTCAAGGGGGAAAATATTTCATTAATATTGACCTGAAGTCTAGCTACCACCAGTTCCCAACAGAACATATATATGTATGGAAGACCACCTTCAAGTCAAAATAAGGTATTTTTGAATGGTTAGTCATGCCCTTTGGTTTGAAAAATGATCTAGAAACTTTCATGAGGATGATGGAAGATATCCTATGAACTTTCACCAATACTTTTGTAGTGGTGTATCTAGATGAAATCCTCATCTAGAACAAGACTTGGGCAGAACATGTGCAATAGATTCAACAGGTTCTACAAACCTTGTGGTAGCACAAACTATATGCCAACTTGGAAAAATGCTCCTTCAACATGGACAGGGTCTAATACCTAGGCTACATTATTGATCAACATGATGTGCATGTGGATCCAGTCAAGATCTAGGTCATCCGTGACTGGTCAGTCCCAACTCCACTCACTGAGATTTGGATCTTCTTGGTCCTTTCCAATTTATATCACAGGTTCGTGTTGGGATTCTCCCATATTGCATGGGACCTCAACCAAGTAACTAGGGGTGTTGATAAGGAAAACTTTGTGTGGGGCTTGTCCCAACATCAAGCATTCGATGATTTGAAGCAGCGCTTGTGCTCAACCCCAATACTTTCATTATCGGACCCGCAGTATCCCTTTGAGATTGAGACAGATGCTTCATACTATGTTGTGGGCACAATCCTCACTCAACATGGCCACCCCATCGACTATCATAGTGAGACACTATCATATGTCATTCGTAAGTACCCTACTTATGACAAAGAAATGTACTCCATTGTGAAATCCTTTCGCCAGTGGATACATTACATTCTTGGGAAGGAGATAGTCATCCATAGTGACCATAAGCCACTATAGTTCCTGCGTACTGAGAAAATTGCAGAATGGATGCCACCAGAAGTGGTCCACATACTTGCAACAGTTCCACCTCAACATCAAGTATAAAACAGGAAGTACCAACCGAGTCATTTATTTCCTCAGCCGACCTCTAGCCGCGACACTCACCATTGTGCTAGACTCTTGAAGCCACGAGACCTCCAGATGGCCCCACCTATAATAAACATACCCTTACTTCACCACCACCTACCAAATGTTGGGATTAAATTGAGTTGTCACTAATTTCCATCTTCAGGACGGGTTGTTGTGTCATCTGGGCCATCTCTGTGTTCCATCAAGAGAGCGAGTGAAGTTGATTTGTGAATCCCACTATAGTCATGTGTAAGGACACTTAGACGTCGAAAAGATAGTGGCAGTTTTGTAGAAGCATTTCTACTGGCCGAAAATCCTATAGGATGTCAACAAGTATATTAGGACCTTCATTGCCCATGCTATTGCAAAGTTGACCACTAAGAAATAGGTCTTGTACACCCCTCTTCATACTCCTGAGAGGCCATGGGAATCCATATCAATGGACTACATTCCGTGCCTTCCATCCACCAAGAGGGGAAATGACTGTGAATTTTTGGTTTTTGATCGCTTTTCTAATATGACGATTATGGCCGCCTCCAAGAAGAACATCACAGTAGAGGCCACTGCCAAAATTTTCTTTGAACGAGTCTAGGTACATTTTGGAATCCCGCAAATTATTGTCTCATATCGGGACAATCAATTCCTCAACAAATTCTAGTCGAGCCTTTGGTCAGTGTTGGACACCAAGCTCACCAAATCCACTACCTTCCATCCCCAGATCGATGGCCAAACCGAGTTTGTCAATCAAATGATCGTGCATATCCTGTACATGTACAATTCCAAGAACCCCCACACATGGGATTAGAGTCTTCCCTATGTTCATCATAGTGACAACCGAGCCCTACATAGCTCAACCGACCACAGCCCCTTTCAGGTGGGGTTGGGATTCCAACCATTGGGTCCCGTCGATGTTGCACTACCCCTTGCAACCACCTCGATCGAATTGTCACCTACTCCAACTGAAGTTGAAAAAGCCACCCGGTTCATTGAGAGGATCCATCACATCCACCAATAGGTTCAATATATTTTACATAATTCCAATGCCATGTACAAGCAACTCCATGATCAACACCGGGTGCCACATAAGTTTCAGGTGGGAGACAAAGTTTGGTTGCACTTGCAGAAATAACACCTTACAGGGCCCCATCGAAAGCTTCTCCCACTCTGTTATGGACCTTACACCATCACCAAGGCAGTGGGTGACCATGCTTTTGAGCTCAACACTCCCCCTTTCCTTGCCCTGCACCCAATGTTCAACGTGGATATCCTTCGACCATATTTCCCACCATTATTGGACACCTCGGAGATAGAAGAACAATTGACACCAACAGATCTCAACCCTGACTGCATGAAATAGGAACCTAGTTATCAGATTGTAGAAACACAAGTCAAGACTCGCCAGCAAAGGATCCAAATTTATTGATTTGTCAAAGCAGGGAAGCTCCTACACCAAGGCAAGTGGCTCACCGAGGGCCAAATTCAGCAGAAATTTCCTCATATGATGGGGGAAATCAACGCAATGGAGACAATTTATTCCTAAGGGAGGATGATTGATCCATATGGATATCGGTGGCCTCCCACTTATTTCAGGTGGCTCATTTTGGCAGTTTTCCAGTTTGGCATTTTTTTGTAGTTTTCGGGTCCCCAACTTCCGGGGTCGTTTTGAGGCCCTAAACAACGTTTTTAGGGATCACCATGATTAGACTATTAACAAAGCCATACTAATATGGAAACATGTTTATTCCTTGGATAGAAATTTCAAATGGGCTATCATACACCTCAAACGTAAATTGCATGAAAAAGTTACGACCCCGAGAAGTTGATGTACTAACTTACCCCAACGGGGCCCACATGAATTTTGGCGTTTCATCTCCTAGGGTTAGGTTTTTGGATGTATATGGTTTTGTAATTCCTGTTTATTTAGGTTTTGAGAGCCACATTGTAACCATCTTATTGTGAATGAGTGCAACTTTCACATCTCTTCTCAGAGATAAGTCGACAACATTCTCATAAGCTTATTTTCAGTCTGCATTTTACAGTTTCAACATATTTTCTTATTGAATAGAAACCAAATTTACTGTATCTTTGTTATTGTTCCTTATGCTTCTGTGTTAAGCATAGTAATAATCTGTATTCATTTCTTTCTGCTGATAAAATTTGGATCAATTCCTCCCCGTCAACTCATCATGCCTAGCATTCACTCTAGAAGGGGGGTAGTGCGCCTGCACATGAGGGAAATTTTAATGGCGCACATACAAAATCGACCGAGGCTTACCAAAGAATATATGAGGAATCTCAGTGCCTTACTTCATTCTTTATGGATCCTTTACCTGTCACTTCCATGGTTCTTATGAAGGTAAGGAATAACACTAGTTATTTCATTATGGATTTGCACTCTGCTTCCCATTCCTTGCCTAGTCCTTCTATTATTTCTCCCATATGGTGTTGAGATATTGTTTTAGTTTATGTCTCTCCAATGCTGGGTGAATAGGAAAATCCCAATTGGGCACCGACCTATTACAGTTTTTCGGCCTGACACCGTCTACTAGACCCCTATTCGGCCTTCTCTCCACCCCCCATCCCCTTCATCAACCCTATTGGCCCTCCCTAGTCCGATCATAATTGTATTAATGAACACTTTTTCATTGCCTCCTACCCTTCGAACCCACTATGAAATTCAGAAAAACCACCTCAATGCATCGACTTTGTGACAAAATTGGGTGGCTTTCCGATTGAGGAAGAGATTCCTCTAGAATGGCTGGAGGAATCCACTATGTCGACTGCACCAAATGTAAATGAGCCTCCAAAAACCCATCCTATGACATAATTGGGTGGTTTTATGGTTGAGGAATATATTCCTCTAGAATGGCTGGAGGAAAAAACAATGTCGACTGCTCCAACTGTTAACGAGTCTCCAACCATCCATACCTGGACATAATTGGGTGGTGTTTTGGTCAAGGAAGAGATTCCTTTAGAATGGATGGAGAAAGCAATAGTGTCAACTATACCATATGTTCACGAGCCTCAAAACGTTGTAGCCCCAGTGCCATAAATGCCTTGTCCCCTTAGGTTCTTAGAAAATCATCTGCATCTAATATTTGAAATGTGAAGGGACATGGATTACCAACTCCATCTCCAGGACACCCTCAGTTGTCGCCTAGACATCTTGTTCGACTGCCTTTCAAGCGATCCATCCAAGTGATGCTGCCTAACATGATATCATCCATTCACTTTCAATCCTAGCAATTAAGGTCGCCCAAGTTTGCCTCCTGTGTAGTTTTCTTGTTGTTATGTTATGAGGTCCAGAGAGGCCTCAGTTAGATTTAGACTTAGGATTAGTTTTTTTTTTTCGGACTGTGAACAAAAAAATTATTTCCTGTTTTGCAAGCCACTTATTCTTGTTTCCATTTGTATGGAAGAACAGGTGGAAAAATTGGACATGTGTATCACCATGAATATTATCTAAGGTAATATTTTTATTTTTATTTACAAAAAAAAAGAGTTCTTCGTCTCCATCAAGCTCATTAAAAAATGAAATGGACCCACCTCCATTCGAATCGAGTCTCACTTTGGATCACATGCTTTGATCTGGATTATTTTCGACACGAAATGAGAGTGGAGATATAACACGTAAATATATAGAGATATTGAAAGAGAAAAAATAATATAAAATATATATATCGGAAATATAACAAGAGGCACAAATATACAGTAATACACAATTTCTATTAATGAGAAAAATGTACAAAATGTTGAAATAGAGAGTGAAAGACTCACTATAATGGTGGCAACTTATCTATGAGAAGAGATGTGATGGTTGCTCGCATTCTCAAGAATATTATCATTAAAATGGGGCTCCAAGTAATTTTTAACATAAAGAAAATCCAAAACCCTAACCCTGAAAAATGAAAAGCCAACAGATTTGTGGGCTTCGTTTTGGGTAGTTTGGTGTATCAACTTCCTGGGGGCCTAACTTTGGCATAAGATCTTCGTTTTGGGCGCACAAAAGATCGTTGGAAAGGTATCATTGAGGAGATTCATTTTGGGGGATCAATCAAAGCTTTATATTTATTTGAGGTGCTCGATCCCCCAAAAAATTCATTTAGGCCCTCAAAATTGCCCCGGAAGTTTAGGAACTGAAAAATCCTAAAAATAGTAAGTTGCCAGAAAACTATTTTGAGCCAGTTGGAATAGGTGGGTGGCCATCGATATCTACCTGGATCAATACTCCCTCCTTAGGAATAAATGGTATCCATTGCGTTGATTTCTCGGGGGAGAGGGGAAAGTGCTTGTTGAATATGAACCTTGATGATTCACTTGCCTTGCTGGAGAAGTTGTGTTGCTTAGCTTATTGAAGGTTGTCACGAACCTGTGGCTAGAAGGGTTGGACCTTTTTTACTAGTTTGTCTACATGAAATGACTTTGTGCAGAAGGAATGCTTGTGCTTGGATTCAATCTTTTTGAGATACTTCTTATGAACAAAAGGTGCTTGGACTGAGGTTACAGTGGTTGTGGTGTTATTTTGTTCACCTTTTGAATAGATTGTGAAGAATATTAATTTTTTAGTATGAGATACTACCTTGCAGCATTGTTTAGGTGGGACACTACTTGTTACTACCTCTAGTATCCTCTAGAGATGACCCTCAGAGTAACAATGACACTACAGGGTTGAGACTCATAAATAACATGGCGCTTCCACATATATGGTTGGCCCAAAAGAATCTCACATACATCCAGTGGGGCAACATCACATAATACCTCATCCTTGAAGGGATGGATGTTGTATGACAATCAACTCTATTGGCTGAAACGAAGATCACATCCCTAGTGAAGCCACCCGATATTGTATGGTTATGGGTGTGGTATTGTAGACACTCCCAACTGTTTGATGAACTCCGCTGAGATGAGGTTCTTCTAGCTTCCACTATCAACGATAAAATGCAGTGGGGCCCCCTTCACCCACATATGTGAGTGAAAAATGCACTCCCCCTCTTCAAGATTTGTTGGTTCTTCTGGTTGAATTGTTGCAGTCATGACAATAACATTGGGATCTGCATCGATGATCTGTCTTCTATCAATTTTTATGAATCAGATTCTGAATCAGGGTTCGGCTCTTTCTCTTTGATCTCAGCCACCAATGACTGTTTTGAGAAACATTCATCAGTGTTGTGCCAAGGGATGTTTTGGAAATCACACCATTTTCCAGTGTCCTTCTTCATCTTTCCGTTACCCTTCTTTTCGTGTGGCTTGGATTGTTTTTTTAAAGGATGGTTTTTAGGGTCGTCTTTGCCATACTTTGGTTGTTGTATATTTGCAGACCCGAACTCCCGCTTGTTCTGGTGCTTAAATTTATGCTCAATTTTAACAGCATATTGATAAGCATCATTGAGTGATGAGATGTCCAGAAAATCCATTTCAGTTTGGATGTATCTGTGTAGAGCCCCACCGTATTTTAGATCCAAATTTTTCTCAGAGTCTTTGATACCCAACTTTGTGCGCAAGGTATGTAAGGTATTGGTGAACTCAGGCACTGATTGGCCCCTCTCTTGATGCAGCGTTGTCCATCTCATGTACTGGTCTTCATAGTTACCAAACGGGTAATATTGTTCCTTGACCTTATCCAGAAAACAATCCCTAGTGGGCTTGGCCCCATATATTCTAGAATCCTCTGTGGAACTTTGCTCCCAGTAAGTTTCCCACCAATGTTTGACATGGAGGAGAGCCTTAAGGAGTGCAAAGGTGATATTTTCCCTATTGGAAAAATTATGAACAAAGAAATAACCTTCTAGTAGATTTAACCATTTGTCTAGGGCATCCACATATATCTGACCTTCAAATATAGGAATATCAAAATTAACATGTACCTTGAAAGGAGAGGTGCTTCCAAAGTGGCCTCTTGATGAATATGCACTTGATGATATCGGCAAGTGTTGAAGGATGTGGGAAAAATTATCCATCATTTCATCCTTCTATCATGTGAGAGCTTGCTCAAGCAATAGATTAATAGAATCTTTTTCTCTGTCGTTTTTTTTTCTTCCACCATGGAGGGTTTCTTGGGAATATGAGATAAATTTTCCTCGAGAGAGACAATCTCGATACCCAACATGATATACTCGGACCTTGTCGGGGACATGCACTAAAAAATGATCAAGAGCAGCCTGCTCTGATACAACTTATCTGGATTATTTTCTGCACAAAATGAGAGCCAAGATATAACACAGAAATATGTAGATATATTGAAAGAGACACAATAATATAACATATATATATTGGAAATATAACAATAGGCACATATATACAATAATACACAATTTCTATTAATGAGCGAAATGTACAAAACTGTCGAATAATAGAGTGAAAGACTCGCTAGAATGGTGGCATCTTATCTTTGAGAAGAAATGTGGCAGATAATCACAATTCACAAGAAGATGATCATTACAATGAGGCTCTAAGGCCATTTTAACATTAATAAAATGCAAAACCTTAACCCTGGAAGATGAAAAGCCAACTATTTTTTGGACCCCGTTTTGGATAGTTTGGTGTATCAACTTCCTGGGGGCGTAACTTTGGGATACAATCTCCATTTGGGGGCACACGATAGCTCGTTGGAAAGGTATCATAAAGGAGATTCATTTTGGGGGATCAATCAGAGCCTTTGTATATCATTGAGGTGATCGATCCCAAAAACAAATCAATTAGGTCCTCAAAATGGATCTAGAAGTTTAGGAACTGAAAAATTGCTAAAAATAGTAAGTTGCCAGAAAACTATTTTGAGCCAATTGGAATAAGTGGGTGGCCACAAATATCCACCTAGATCATACTTGAACCTTAGTTTCCTCCTCCTAGTGAAAATATTCAGATTAGTAACCAGACGCCTAAACAAGAAAAGAAGAAGAGTCGTCGGAGGAAATCACACTTAGGGGGCAAGTCTTGAGCCTCTGGAAATCATACTGGAGCAAACCCACTAGCTTTAATCATGCAATATAGGGTCACATAAGCTAAGGGAAAACACCTATAGAAAAACACACTTCTAGGAGTGATCCTTTCTTGGGGGTCGTTCCCATCGTAACGTAGTAGTCTTTTCTGGAACACGCTTAGTCTTTTTTCTTTCTCATGCTCATAAATACATGAGAATAGGTTACCGAGATCAATATTTTTTCTTTGTTGTGCTCTTTAATACATGAGAATCAGATACTGAATATTCTTTTATCTATTTTTTGGACTCGTAAAAGCTATACGAAATAGGAAATCTTTGGAGTCTCCTTTAATCTCTTTTCAGACTCCCTTAACATGAAAAGATTGTCGAGTGATATTGTTTCCTTTCACACTCATTAAAAGGTTTGAAAGGGCATATTTTGATTGGTATTAAATCTCGTTTTCAACCTCGTGAGACTAATTACGAAAAATGAATACTCTAGTCAAGCATGATTAGAAGAGTTCTCCCCTTTATTTTTTTACACTTTTTTCGGGCTTGGGAGACTAAATTTACAAACAAATCATCCATGGAGTCGTATTTAAGTTATTTTCAAACTCTCTAAATTTGAAAAACCGTCGAGTTTACCTTCTTTGTGATCGTAAAATTATGCATTGAAGGACCTATGTGATTCCAATCTCCAGGACCCATATGGGACCGAAGTCCTCCTTCTTCAAGTTCATTAAACATATGTCAAGGGACTCATCCAAAGGATGAGATATACCAAGCATATGTTATCCTCCTCAAGCTCGTTAAAAACGAAAGAGGTACTCATCTATCTGGATGGGGGGAAAAATTGAAGGAAGTGGGTCAAGTTTTTTGGAACCCTTTGTGGAAGATATTGTTGTCTCCCTTGAACATAGCACCTGTTTGCATCTCTCCTTACAGTCGGGTAATATGCTTGTGTCTAATTCATACCAATTCCATGTGTCGCTATAATTTTTCGTTCAAGTCGAAGAGTGCTCTTTTGTCGTCACGGTATGTTCTTGGTACTCATCGCATTAATGCTGCCAAGTAAGTTTTCATGCCTCATAATGTTCAAGGTAAGTTTCACTTCAAACCATCCATTTGCAGTATTACCAATTTCCATTTCCTGTGTCAGTCCATACTCATTTAATTCACCATATCACATCAGTTTCTTGTGTCAGTTTCATGTCGATGATGGGGAATACATCATGGCCCTCCTTCGAGAATTCTTTTCCTGTCAACTTGAGCACATCATCCATAAATTAGACTTAGAACCCAATTAGTACCTTGGGACCTGCATGCCTTAATGATGTTCCTTCTCTCTTCCAACAATAGATTTACATCATTGACCTTTGGTCATATGATTCCACTATTGTTAGACCTCAACTCATTTATTGACATTCGCTGGGATGTACTAGGGTACCTTGGGAGTCATTGTCATCATTGGTGATTTCCCTCGCACTTGTTAACAATTTACCTCAATGACTAGTAATCAAGAGGTTTCTACCATGTTCGACATTAAATCATCTATTCACATGGCTAGATTCGTATCGCATCAAGATCGGGATGAAGAACCTGGGTTGGGCGCTCACTCTATTATGTTTTTTCCCCAGGATGCGATGGATATCATGTGAGCATGTAAAATATTTTAGTACAATCACCATGCTGGAAATATTACTGATATATATATTGTCACATAGATCCACATTATATTGATCTATGGCTATGTTTTATCATCTCGTAGCTCCACTGTGTATTTTTCGTGGTTGCAATCAGTTCATGCCATGGAGGTAAGGATCCAAATTGTATCTATGGTGGCCATATGCTTAGTCAATATTCTCATGGATCCGTAATGTATTGGTCAATGATCATGCTTTGAGTAATCTCGTATTCCAAGCATAGGTACGCCTGCCTCATAAATGGAACATATTTGTATATTTATTGATGTTTGTTTGCAACTTCTGCCAGGTTATCCAACTACAACACCCTTTCATTGAATAATTTTTAAATTGTTTCAGCCATCAGTTTCTCTTATGACCTAACACTTTAGGGGCCATCTGTGACACACCAAAATGTCACACTTGATTGTCGCACCCTATGTGTCACAAATGTCGCAAAGTGACGTATGCACCTTGTTAAGTGTCACATGCATTGTCACAAGTGTCGTATGAACCTTACCTAGTGTTTAATTCACTTTTCCAAGTGTCACAACCCCTTGACACCATAAAAACAATTCTCACAATCCCTAATTCATGTTGGAAGAAGAAGCCCTGTCATTTGACAATCGAAACATGCCTTTTCCTTGGAAATATTGACCAATTTTGAGAATTTATGAATGGTGGCTCCCCCTGGCCATGTTGGGGGAGTGACACTTCCTAGAATGGTGCCCCCTTTCCATTTTAGAGGATCTCCACTTTATATTATGGCGCCCTTTTTTCAAATATATGGGAGTGTTGGTCTTGTTAGAGAGAAATTTGGGATCCTCCAGCTCTTTCTAAGGTCCTAATCTCTTGGGATGAGGTTTCTTGTATTAAAACCCTATGTTGTGGCTTCATATTAGGATCAGATCCTAACCTGAAGGAGCCATATCCTCAACCATATCCTTCATTTTATCATGGTGTTTTCACCTCTCGAATCCTATATATTGAAGGTATTTCCAAGGTGAAGGGGAAACAATTTAGGTATCAAACAATTTAGGTATCATAATTTTAATTTCAAGATTCATGCAAGGGATGGATGAGGATAGCTTGGAGAAGTGACTGCATCTTCAATCATTCTTTGTAAGTTCCTTCTTTGGCTTTCCAATTAATTATAACTTGACCTATTCTCTTCAAGTTAATGTGTCCTACATTTGCTTGTCTATTATTGTTTCAGTCTTCATATATAGATCCGTTTTCTTTAATCATATAGAATAGGAGGAAGAGTTCCTTTTATAGTCTTTGCAAGAATTTAGTTGTGTTGAGGAGCTTGGAGATCAAGCCCAAGGATTGGAGCAGTGAGGAAAAACATCGCTACAAGGTACACCACATTGTTGTTCTCTCTTTCTTGATTGATTGAGTTAGATATATAGGGACATTAGCAACCATTTGTTTAATTTTTTCTTTGGACCAAAGATAGGGGTCTTCATTCAAAGGGGATCTTAGCTTGTCTGCGGGGTAATATTTCTCACAACACTTATCACCAACATAGTCTAAATCAAAATATATGATCAAGTTGAAGTCAAATAACTTAGATTACTTGAGTCCAAAATCTTGAGTTCCTTTCAAGTATTTTAGAACTCTTTTTGCAACACACCAACGTCCTTCAAATGTATTTTTCATGAACTTGGAAAGAATCCCAACAACAAATCAAATGTCTAGTATAGTGGTAGTAATATCGATAAAACTTCCCACAAATTGTCTATACTTGGTTGCATCCTCAAATTCATTCCCTTATTTTGATGTGAGTTTAAAATTTTATTCCATTGGAGTAGAAACAAGATTGCACTTGTTCACCAATTCTCCAATGTACTTCTTCTGCGAGATGAATATGTACCTTGGATTTTCAATCACTTCAATGCCCAAATAGTAGTGAATATGTCCCAAATATTTCATCTCAAAGAATTTCTTCAAATCTTTCTTTATGAATGAAATGTAGCTCTCATTGTTCGTTGTTATCATCATATCATATACATATACAACCAGATATACAATAATTTTTCCAACTTTCTTGACAGACAAAGTTGCATCGTCAAGATTGAAATGATTGAAATTCAATTTCAAAATATGCTAAGTTAAATTTTCCTACCATGCTCACAGTGCTTATTTCAAGCCATATAAGGATTTGATGATATTGCATATCGTATGTTCTTGTCCCTTCGAAACAAATCCTTCTGGTTGACACATGAACACATTCTCTTTCAATTCTCAATTCAAGAAAGTAATCTTCACATCCATTTGATGAAGTTTCCATCCATTATGTTCTTCAATGGAAAATGTATTTCGTATGCTATCCCATTTTGTTGTGGGGGGAAAAGTATCCTCATAATCAACACCTTCTTTCTGGGAAAATCCATTTTCCATGAGCCTTGTTTTGTTCTTTTTAATTGAGCCATTTGATCTATACGTGTTCTTGAATACCCACTTGCAGATGGTTGGTTTAGTTCCAAATGGAGGATCCAACAACTTCCATGTCCCATTCTTGATGAGAGCATCATATTCTTTTTTCATGGCTTCTTTCCATTCATCATGAGAAGCAACTTATTTAAAGGAAGTCAGTTCAAGGTTAGTAGATAAATTCAACTCACAATCATATGAAACATACATGTCATCTACATCACCTGAGTTTGAATTATCTACATCACCTCCATATTGTTTTGAGGACATTCGGGTTCCTGTCTTTCCGACCTCATCAGGATGAACATTTTCAAGTATTTTTGTGAACGATTTTGGTGGAACTTTATGAGATGGTCCAAGTTTCTCAGTTGAATGATATGGTGTTGAGTTCTCATCAAGCCTCTACTTTTTAATCATCTTGATCACATCATCAAACTGAACTTTAGGTTCTGATGAAGTGGAAGGAAATTATTTATGATGGGAATATAATGCTTTAAAATGATATTCTATATATTGACCCAATATATGGATCCACCCTTAAAGATGTGGAATCTCATCATAAAATTCATTATATGGATTTACATGAGTGAATCTGTCCATATGATCAAGCTACCTCAACAATTTGTCTTTATTGGAGGATTCAAGAGAGATCACATCTCTAGAAAGGATGAATTTTTTGTTTGTCTCATTATAAATACAATACCCCTTGGTGGTATTTGAGTACCCCAAAAACATTCACTTTCAACTCCTTG
The DNA here is from genome assembly GCA_010110895.2 of Picea sitchensis. Taxonomy (NCBI): domain Eukaryota; kingdom Viridiplantae; phylum Streptophyta; class Pinopsida; order Pinales; family Pinaceae; genus Picea; species Picea sitchensis. The sequence continues at coordinate 18,498 of SNQJ01S0134460.1, forward strand.
CATCAATCTTGCTTCTTTTCTCCTTAGGAATCAAGGCATAGAAGGTGGAACCAAACACCTTGTGATGCCTCACCGAAGGAATGTGGCCATACCACATTTCATAAGGAGTCTTGTTTTTAGTAGCATGAGATGGACACCTATTTTTGACATAAAATTCACATAGAACTGCATCATCCCAAAACATCAACTTAAAATTCTTGAGAAACATCATGGAACCAACCATATTTAGGGGTTCCATGATCATTCATTCAACTACACCATTTTGTTGGGGATTGTATGGAATTGTGGTTTGATGTTTGATCCCATGTTGGTGAAGGTATATTTAAAATTAATTAGATGTATATTCTCTTCCATTATCAGTGTGAAGAGAGTCAATATGAGACTAAGCCTCATTTTGAATCCATACATGAAAATTTTTAAAAGTTTCAAAATCTTGAGATTTATCTTTCAACAATTACACCAACACATCCTAGTGTAATCATCAATAAAAGTAATGATATATTTTTTTCTTTTTTCTGAAGCAACAAGAATAGGGCCACACAAATTAGAATGAATCACTTCAAGTTTTCTACATGATCTAGAAGTAGAATCATGAAAGGACTATTTGTCATGTTTTCCAAGGATACAAGCATCACATTGCTTCAATTTCCCAAGAATAGTAGGAAAACTACAAACATCATTCTTTCTGAAAAACAAAGATTGTCATAATTAATATGGCCAAATATAGCATGCCACAAAAGACTAGATAGCATTATACCTGAGCCATGATGAGAGAGGCATGCAGCAGTTTGTGTATGGGAAATTGTCCCATTTGACTTTAGTAGTCTTCCATCTTCTATTTCGGTCATGAAAACCATGTTGTAAAAATCCTTCCTTATCTCAAATTTTCCACCGAACATATGAAAAAAGTGGCCTTGCTATCTGATGTGCACAAGGGATAAAAAGATTCTTTGCATCTCACAAAGAGAGAGTACATTGTACATAAGAAAATTCAGGAGTCCAGGAAACTTAAGCGTGATGGTTCCTATTCCCAAAGGTTTGAGACTTGATCTATTTGCAAAGTACACTATGCCATCTACATTATCATTGAAGTATTCAAAGAAATATCTTCTAAATTTCATGTGAGAGGTTGCGCTTGTTTCAATAAGACATGCATCTCCCCAAGAAGAAAATGAGGTATTAAAAATATCTTCATTTACTCCTATATTGCAATGGAAAACTACATAATGAACATGTGTTTTACCTTTCATTAGGTCTTTATCTTCATCTTGTGTATGATCTTGCTTGTCATTGATCTTCCTTGTTTGAGTCTTTGCATCATATCCATTCTTTTTGTAGTGGTCATATGCAAGTCAAATATATCATGGGGATTATGCCAAATCCCCTTACCTATAAGCTTCTTCTTCCTTTGTCTTCTCTTACTACCTCCATGTGGTTCATTACAGGAAGTGCTTCCAAAATCGTTGCTTCCAAATGGAGTATATGTCATCTGGTTTAACTTTTATAGAAGATTGACAAGAATGTCTTTTAGTCGATGTAATATATTTATGTATTCCCGCATGGTATCGTCCATAATAAATCTCGAAAATGAATCTTTCTGCCATTTTTGCAGCTCCTGATGATATGCCTAGATTGGACACATGTTTTCACCATGGGAACTTGTTGGTACCATGTTTTTCCAATAAAATGGAAATCGATCCTCCTGCAAATGACTGTGGTATTGGATGTGTCACAACATATTCCTTGAATGTATTCAAAACTTCAGGAAACAAGTGCCTCTCTTATATTTTTGGTTCTCAAATCAGTTTAACTCTACCATAGTTTAAAACTCTTGCATCTTAATACTACACCAACATCATAGGGAAAAAGATGTGTGAAAGTGGTGTAAGGGGTGGTCGTGAAGTATAAGATCAAAACCCACTGACAAGGCTAATAAGAGTGCCAATATACGAGGAAAATACCAATGTCCAATTATCTCATAAACATAAATCGTAGTTAAAAGCTCAAAAATGTAGCTATAAGCTCAAAATTACAGTTATAAGCTCATGTGTGCCACAAGAAGAACACAAAATCATTGTATAATATGATTCCAAGGTTGTTTATTTGTAGCTAGGGTTTTGTGTTGATGCTAAGGTTGAGTTGGAATGAATGAAACGATTTGAGTGAGTGAATAGGTTGAGCGCATGGGTGAGAGGTATGAAGAATTCAAGGTAAATATTATTGAAATCAACAACTTACAAAAGTCAAGGCCGGCGCTGAGGAGTCAAGGTATTAGTAGAGTTCACGTTATGTTGTGAAATGGTGAGGAGCAACTCGACAAAATGGTTAATTCGAATATTCCATGGCACTTGGAAGATCTAAATTGTCTATGGGAAGCTCAAATGATGGCTTTGGCTAGCATTAATGACTGGGAGTAGGATAACAATGAAGACAATGGTTGCATCGAATTAGGGTTCTGTAGAAAACTTGCGTAGAATTAGGATAATTATGGGTGCTTCCAATATCAACAAGGATGATAACCTTTCGATTATCAATGTAACCAATTAGCTTGAGAGTTTGGGGAGCAGATAACCCAGTGAGAGCATTCATGGAAATGACCGGTTCGACTTCGAGAGGGTCAAAGGGTGGGGTCATGTTAGTGGGTTCAGGTGACCTAGCCACATGGGGGGCCTCAACATCATCTTCCAAAACATCCTTGGACATGGCCATAAAAATATTGTGTTCCTTACACTTTTGCCCAGGAAAATATTTATCATCACAATTATTACAAAGGACTTTGAGTTGGTGATCAACCATTTCTTCCTTGGTCAGTTTCTGGATCTTTAGTGGAGTAGAAGGAGGAGTGGGAGTGATTGGTTTAGGGTGAGGAATAAAGGATGGGTTTTGGGTTTGAGAAGATACAACATGTTGTGCTTCCTTATTTATTTTAGTAGCTTCCACCCAACTCTGAGGCTGAGCCATGAGGACATGGGAACAAATCTCATCCTTGAGGCCAGTGATAAAACCTTCTTGGAAAAAAAGCATTAGACATGACCTCTATACAAAAATTAAATCACTCATAAGTGACTATAAAGTCTTCCACTATGCTAGATTATTTCAACTTTGTCAAATGGCCTAAATGGTTGGTGTCAATGTCAAAGCGTTCATAAAGATCTTCCAAAAATTGTGTCCAAGCCACATACCTTTGGTGGGCATTTTTTATCCATTTCCACCATTTCCAACATTCTTGATCTAGATGGAGAACAACATACAAGAGTTTGGCTAATTCATCTATAATTCCATACAAAGAGATATAATGTTCCATTTGAGTTACCCAGCCAGTGGGATCCGAGCCATCAAATTTGTTCACATCCACATGTGGAAGGCGTAGGCCACGCTAAAAGTGATGGGGATGAAAAGTTTGGGAATTAGAAGAAGTTTCACCTTCATAGTGAAAAGGTGGGTTAGAGGAGGGAAGATGTGCAGGGATATTCATCTTGGTGCATATCTTTGTAGTGAAGGATTCAATTTGGGTAGTGAAGGATGCAAGATGGGTAGCGAGGTCCTGTTTGATGGTTTCCATTTTGGCATCGATGGAGGAATGCGTTTTTTTATTGATGGTGGAAAACTTGGAATTGAGACACCTCACTTCTTGTTGGGTCTCTATGAAATTAGAGGAAAAGGTATTGAAGCGAGCGTCCAAGTCTTGGCTATGGGTGTGGGCCATGATGAAGAGGTAAAATGAAAAGGGGTGGGATGGACCACACATAAAATGGGTTATGGGTGAAGTGTATCACTACAATCAGGGAGATGAGGGGAATACAATAGGGTAAGGTCCAAATAAGGGTGTTGGAAGGGGGTCGGGTCCATGGGAAAACAATTTGCTGAAAAATGATAGGTATGAATGCGATAAGGGAAAAGATAGGAATCCAACGAAATACGAAATTTTTTTTTTTACTCTTGTGGAGTTATACTCCGATATGAAGAATATTGTAGTGTTTAAATGCCCGAATTCTTAGCAGGAAGAAATGTGTAGTAATTTCACAACCTAAATGCAGGAGGCAGAGTTGCGCAGCAATAGATCTTGTATGTTTTGTTTTTTTTCCATCCCAAGGGTTATTATATGAAAGGTGTATACAGATAAGCTTTTTCCATGTGCTATAGCTCTTTGATATATGTGTGGGTTCCAACAGTAGTACTCGACCCAATATCTCAGGGCATCAACTAAGGATGCTAGATCGTGCCCTTAGCCGTACTACCCGACTACCGAGTTACTATAGAGTCTCTTCCCGAGTGTTGTTCTCGGTGACGCTATAACAATCAGGCGGTCGATCCGTTTATCTATGGAGGGCTTCAGGATATGTAGGTTGATCTGTATACAAGTGTTTTCTGATGTGCTACCACTTGAACAGGTACCAATATGGGTTACAAGGGTGGAAAAAAGATGTTTTCTTAAGTTCCACTTGTATTTCCTGAATGTATGACTCCTCAACCATGGGTTTATGCACATAATGATAGATCTCTGTAGCTTTAAAACGTCGAAATATGTCTCTACCCTGAAAAATTTAACCCATAGTTTTCTGCCAAGGAAAGTGCTTTGATACCACTTGTAGTATTACAAATATAAAATAGTATGCAGAACATAAATATTTTAGCTATAAATGGAAGAAAAACAATGATATAACTAGAACAATACTAGAACAATACTAGAATAACATCAGAAAGAGAACTTTGATTAATGATAACAATTTTCACTTGCGTCTTCGAGGGGGAAAAATCCAACAAAGCAGAGCTCTATTATAATAATATACAAGACAAAACTTCTCATACCCTCTACTCCTATTTATACTAAATATTTCTATCCAAAACAGAAATCTAGAGGAAGATCCTTCTAAAAGAGGAAGATTCTATTAGGTCTTCTTACATTTGACTTATTCTTACTTATTGCTAGGCCCTATTAATATTGGCCTTTATTACATGGAAATATATTATTCTACCTATGTGAGGGGTTAGGGAGGTTAGGTCCCTAACATTAGGCCATAAGGGACCCAAGGAAGAAGTGGTTAGAAATGAGATACTGTACATCACATGAAGAAGTGGAATGGATCATGAAATATTGTCTTGCGTAGTGGAAGGTTCCAACAACACAAAAGAAAGGTACAAATCCTAAGGATCCATCAGAAGTAGGAACATCAACGAAGAAAAGAAGTCGAACAGATAATACGAGGCAGGATGCAGAGCATGGCCAAGCCTTAGGAAGAAGTGAAGCAAGAAAAAATCCAAGAAAGAAAGAGATTGTGTCAAGGACATAAGTAAAAGGGGATGGAAGGAAGGGAGATAGCTCTCTCCCAAAGGAAGTAAAATATGGGGAAGTAACAAAGAAGAAACTTGAGACACATAACTCAACCCCAACAAAGAGGAGAATGTGAACACAAGAGGTAGAAATAAGGAAAAGGATGAAGAATCACAAGAATCCTCCAACCATCACTATCACAGAGGATGATGTTGAGTTGGTTACAGAAAAATTCCAATATAGAGGAGAGGATGCAGTACATGCAACATAGGCACAAAGGGAAGCAATCATGAAAAAATTAGTAGAAGTGCATGAAATGTTACATAGACTTCAACTAAATACAGTGCATCATCTAGTAGTACAACAAAAAGAAAAAGAATAGGAAACATCATCACATAAAGAGCAAGAAGAGACCATAAACACATAACAATGAGAAATGATAGATTCAAAGTCACACAAGAAATGTTGGAGGTGGATGAAAAAACTACACAGAGACTATTAAAGGACGTGGAACACTTGGATTTGGTTCTGGAAAACATACATGCAAAGGCACTATATGGAATACAAACAAGTGTAATGAAGGAAGTACAGTCTAGAGTCAGGGTGGATGCCACCAACCTAGCACTCGACCGCGAAGTGAAGGATATTTTGCAAGTGACATGTGAGAAGATCATGCTAGAAATGCAGGATGAGAAGCAATGTGAAGATAACTTAGAGAAGAATATTATAGAGTTATACAGGAGCATATCAGACAGTGTGCACACACAGGGAGTTACAACAGAAAAGAAGATACAAAAATTGCACAGACCATGGAGAGATACAAACAAGAGATAGAATAATTAACATAAAAGTTAACTCCGAGCACACCTCTACGAGTATAGGAGCAAAGAGAGAAAGAGGATATTGCACACATAGAGAGTATATAGTAGGAGGTTAAATAAGTGGCATAACTGTATAAAAAGACTTCACATATTTGGACTAGCCTAGAAGATTATGAAAATATCCAATAGCTAGAGGAGAGGGAGGAAAAACTAAACGTGGTGGTTCAATACTTGAAGAAGAGGCAGAATACCATGGACATATCTCTAAGAATGAAGGTCTCACAAGAGCTGAAAAATTTATAGGAAGAAGTAAAGACTATGTAGAAGGAGAAACAAGCAAGATAGGATCAGTTGGATCCATTTCAACAACAAGCCGAAAGAATGATAGACGAGCTCCAAACAGAGAAAGGAAGATGGGAAGAGGTGCTAGCAGAAAGCAGAGAAGTGTTGAAAGAGAACATAATAATGCAGGTTTTGGAGACACTAGTGTTCGCGTTCAAATGGTCACCAAGTGAGAAAAAGGAGAGCGCTTGCATACCCTGTTGGATCCGGCAGGGTAGAACAGCTGTGGAGCAAAAGGGTTAACAGAAACAAAACAAACTACAATCTAACATTAACTAACAACAAATAACACTACGAAAATAAACAAAAAAATCAAACATAAGACACAGGGGTCATCAATGGTTTCAGGCTTGGTGTATTAATGAAACCAGAGCACGCTGAAGAAAGAGACCAGAGGTTCCTTCTCCCTCCAGCGGAAGGCTCTTCGGGGCCCTCAACACAATGCTTTCCTTACAAAATGAAATGAACTGCGCACAACAGTGAAAGAACTCTGGGTGATGCAGCTGATGGGTTTGTTGTCAAAGGAGGAGCCTTGAACCATCTGAACAACATAACATTGCTTAGAATTCCTTGCCAAAACAGTGAATCCTCACGGCCTTTTATAGCAACTTCACGGGCGGTCACGTAACCTTCTCCAAGTGTGAATAGGGGCGCATTAGGGTTTATTTAGGTCATTAATCCGCCGATTTTGCAGAGCCGA
>SNQJ01S0134462.1:0-13397 GCA_010110895.2 Picea sitchensis
AAGGTTGATGAATCTTCATAAGAAATTCGAATTTGCCACCTTTGGCAAAAAAGACAATTTTTTTCTCATGAACTAGGTCACCATTTTCACTTTTCCACCTTCTTAAACATTAAATACATCAAGATAAAACCTTAAATCTGATGCATTAATTATTATGCATCTTTAGAAACCAACCTCGAAAGATTTGTTTGAGAAAAAGTCAAATCTGGGAAAAAATACGACCTTCCTGCCATGTAACAGGTTTCACCAGCTAATTTTCCTTGAATCCGCCCCTTTAGTTGGTGAAAAGCAGAGCTTTCACCAGCTAACTAACAAAGTTCAAGGCGGAATAGCTGGTGAAAGCGCAGATATTTTAAATGAAAACTGCCTTGGGAAAAATTGAATTTCTGAGTCGTGGAGAGTTCGTTTTACATGCTTGAATATTCAATTGACATCTATAAATCCTAAGCTTTCCAATGGTACTTTCAAATCTGCATTTAGAGCTCGGGAGGGCAGTCAAAAGTCCCCCAAAATATTAGGCATCATTTTTCAAAGGCTCTTTTCAACGTCCTTCCGTTCAGAAAATTTACAGGATTCGTTGCAAACACTGCCTCTGAATGAGGAACCCCCACTAAAACAAATACACCTCAATCCTCATGGCAAGCTTCAAAATCTTGAATCATTGCCTTGATGTTTCCTGTGCATTCGATACTGCAGTCAACTCCTCTATCAGTTTTTTCTGCAATTACCTCTTGAATGCATACAAAATTTTTCACTTGATTCTTCTTGTTCAATTTGAGCTCTCTTTCAGCCTTTTCTATGTTTATTGCACTTTGTATTTTCTTTTCATTGATGTGTGGCGGTAGTGGAAGCTGGACAAAGATGCCATGTACTTCATGATCAAATTTCAGGTCAAGAACTGCGTCTAGAAGATTTTCTTCTGATACATCTCCTGGTAAGTCTGCATTAATGGATTTTAAGCCAACCTTTGCACATGCTTTCCTCTTCATGCGTACATAAGTCTGGGAATATTCCTTCACACCCACAATTATAACAGCCAAAGCAGGCACCTTGCCATATTTTTGGGAAACATCTTGGGCGACCTTGTTGTGAATAGGTTGGGCAATGGCTTTCCCCAGCAGCAACCCACTTCACTTCCTCGCCATCTGCGACTCGAAACTAGGTTGATTTGCACATGGTTGACATGGTAATTCTCTGATACAGATGGGCTAGCGCTGGTGAAAACTCTCTATGTTACCAATTTGAACATGAAACCATATCATATTACCTATGAACACCATGAATTCAAAACAAAAAATACTGATTTGATGTCGCGGGGTGGCAGGTACTTTCTCCTCTGTCTTTAATGATGAAAGTGAATTCATCATCTCCAACCCTTTCGCTGCTGTCGCACAAAATCAGAAGCACGATCCACCATAATGTTCTATTAAAATGTGCACAAACGGTATCATCATCATCTTTTGTTTCAACTAGCGCTCCATAATGATTGTGTGACGTGTGTCGAGCGTGTCCCTTTTTGAATTTGGAACCATTAAAGTGAAATCTGTGTTTAGCACTTTCACCAGCTTACTTGCCTGTGGGGAGTACACCTTAATTGTTGAAAGCCGAGGCTTTCACCAACTAATCATCAACTTAGCAACATATGTTAGCTGGTGAAAAGTTTTTTTCACAAAATTTAAAAACAACCTTTTGGGGATCAATTTATTTCTAGGGTACAATTTTAAATCCTATGTTTTGACACTTTTAAAATCTAAAAATTTATATAGAATCCTATTAATGACCACGCTATCACCTATAAAATGAAACACATTGACTGATTCATTTTGAGAGCTAACACATTGATCCGAAAATAATTAGATGTCAAAATTAGTTCTTAATTATATATAAACATCTGACCAAATTCAAAAATGAAGATTGTCTTTGACTATTTGCAAATAACATGTGAAAACACTTACTTATCCAAAAACTTAAAAAATTGATGAATAACTCGAGGAAATAAAATGTTGAAATGAAGTAAAGTAAGATCAACAACAATTCAAATGGCACATAAACAATTTGTTAACAGAGTTTACCCATCTTGGGCTATGTCTCCGGGTCCATTTTTCAATCAATGAGACCACTCTTTAATGCTAAAATGCCAAAATTACAATGAATGGACCTACAAATACTAAGTTCTTGAAGACACCCTTCAAGTATGATGATCAATCCCAAAAACAAAGCCCACCACTGAATTCCTCTCGAAATCCCGAGAAAAACGAATATAAACTTGACTATGTTCTGAACAGGTGCCAAAAGACCCCTTTTTGCATGTATAATGAAACTATGGGTTTCATACATGACAAATGGGACTAAGAATTTTCATACACACCACTTTTACACACAACCAACATCACCATTATATTCCTCTCAAAATTCGTAGAAAAATGAGTATAAACACTCTGTTAGCGCAAGGAGTCACACCATGACTGCATAGGGGTAAGCCTTACACATCAAGGAATATGAAAAAGAAAGTTGATTTGAAATTACAAGAGAGGGAGGGCTGGAGATATTTGCTTGAATTGACAACTCATATGAATATATCCCTGCAAATAATCTTCCATATGCAACAAAACAGATCATCCAAAAGCAATATTTAGCCTTTCAAGGCTTTCAGGTGGAAGAATTTTATGAGGAAACACAGATCTGCAAACAGAATGGCATGAAGATCCTTTTCAAGCATACTATTTATACAGTAGAAGAAGAATCATGATCTAAAGATCCTTTTCAGAAGAGATTTGGCTACACACAAGGTAGAAGATCTCAAAGGATCCTCCTAAGCAACCAAATCTGCCTATCCTCCTCAAAGGATCGAGCTTATTCCTCTACCTATCCCTACTGCTAACCAAATCTGAAATTTGGTCAGGTAAACGCAGATTTCCATAACAACCATTTGAGCAACTTCAAAACCGTGATAACTTTATCTCTATCAATGCTTAATAGAAAATAACTGAAACATATCAGCAGTAATAAATAAACTTCTAGAAAGTCATACTCACCCATGGATATTGCTGAATGAATGAAATCTGGAATTTTTAAAGGGTCTGAAATATATAATTCTATCAAATCAGCCACCGAGTCTCTAAAATCAAGATCAGAAGCATTCAGATTCATGAAAAATGACTGTTCTTCAATGATTGGCTCTCTATTTGTAGATAGATGTCTTCCTTGATAGTTTCCTTGTTGTCCCAACTGAGAACTGAACTGTTGTTGGTTGCCTTCACTAGTCTCTATGTTTAAAGAAAACTGTTCAACCTCTGTCGAAGGAGAAAAAAAAATCAACTGTTGATCTGAACTTTCCAGCACACCATCTCCTTCTTCATATTTGCTGAAATCTTTCTTTGTCTGCAAATCTGGAAATTGTAGGTTGCTCTCATCATATACTATAGATCTAAAACTGTTACTTGCTGATGTGTCAATCTGACAATCATCTTTGGGGTTTTCAAAAGGGACAATCTCGTCTTTATAACAACCTAAGTCAGTAGATCCATTTGATACAATATCAAAAGCATCAATGCTATGGCTATTCTCCCGGAGATCACCATATCTTGGTTATAATGATAGATGTCCCGTATTTCAACATACTCTTCAAAGCTATCATTAACCACATCATATATACATTTATGATCATCTCTGTGCTGAACAGTAGAACTAAATGAAATTCCAGAAATAACCAAATCTTCAGAAATCTCAACAACTTCCTCTCCATCATTATATTTATCAAATATAGGAAGATCAGGAAACATTTCTAATGACAGAGATGAAAATGGTGGCATAGAGTTATCAACAATAGGATTTTGAGATAGATTTTGAGAAATATCACTTTGTTCCTCATCATAACTGCAGCTTCCCTTGATACACAAATTTGAAAACTGTGAACTACCTTTAATGATTTCAATGGATGTATGACCAACAGAAAAATGATTTTCATGATTCTTAACTAAAGAAATTAATTCTTCAGATGGATGAAAATCAGAGATAATGTTAATGGGAGAATCTTTAGCTCCTTTATTATCCATTTCTAGTTCGTTTTGATGGAAAAGCACATTATCATGAAGGTCATTTGGGAGTTGCTGCAGGATATGAGGGAGAAATTCTTCTCTATTTGCATTTTCAACTTTATTATCCAATCCATATTCTTCACAGCAATTACCAAATAAAAACTACTCCGAAAAGAACTTTTTGCAATGCTCATTGAATACTTTGTGAAAAGTTTCTAAAGATGAAATGCTTGAAGGAGGTAAAGAAAAATACCATCTACGTGCATCACCTTCCAATGAATGCATGAACATTTTCATACGAACATCTTCATGCTGCAGATCTAGTAGATCCATGCACTCATGAAATTTTTTTAGGTGTTTTGCAGGATTATCTTCTTTCTCCTCTTTGAAGACAGGTAGAAAATCTCCCCATTTTGACATATGAGGTATTGGATGTGGGAAACCAGAAATTGAAGAGAAGTCCAGAGGTGCAAACTTCCGAGCCAAAAGAGCAGCAAATTCTTTTGACATTTGAATGTCGTGGAGTCGCCACTGAATTCGTCCTTCATGGAGTCGCCAGATAGATGATTACAACCATAATAGTGTCCAGGCTTTGTCTATCATCAAAGTTGGATCTTGTGTCGTCTCCCAAAGAAGCTGAGCTTCAATCTCCTCTCCCCGGCAACGACGCCAATTTGTTATCACTCCAAGAAACCCTTTGTGATTGTAGACCAAAGGTGCTTGGTAACTTAAGAATATGGTATATTTGTATTCTTGGAACAATAAGATAACTTAATAGCTAATGAAAGTAACCACTCATCATGTATCTGAATAAAACAGTGCTTTTAGAGAACAATAATCAGACAACAGAGTTGAAAAAAGGGGATGAAGAATACTAGTCTAGATAACCAAATACAACCATATGAAGGGTCATACAAGATAGTCTAGATAACCAAATACAACCATATGAAGGGTCATACAAGACAAAGAAGAAATTCTTTAATCAAAGTTTATGAGCTTAATAAGAAGATGACAGTGCTTAAAAGCTAAACTAAACTGGATAAAGTGTAGAATCATGAAATATATGAAAGAATCCGACATTGAAAACAAAAGAGGACCGTGATTCTATTATCAATAAAGAGTCAAGTATTAATGGCTAGAAAATGTGTCTTAGATTGAACCCCTAGTGCTCCAAATGCCTTTGGATTTATAGCATAAGATGAAATCTAGATCCTTGAAAGATGGATTAGATTTGCTAAAAATAGTCAAGTCAAATAGATACAACATCAAGTGTGGTTGAGATCCTAAAATGATCTAGAATACTGCAAAATGGAAAGTCAAAACAGTAACACGTAAAAGATCCCATCTGCTGAGTCAAACTCTATCTTGATAGCCTTCATATCCTCCAAACTCTTTGGCAGATGTAGAAAACCTTCCAAGACTGATGAATCTTCATAAGAAATTAATCTACACCTTGGCAAAAAGACTTTTTGCTCATGAACTAGGGTCACCATTTTCACTTCTTTCCATCTTCTAAACACATTAAATACACTGCAAGATAAACCTTAAATCCTAATGCATTTAATTATTATGCATCTCAGGAACCAACCTCGAAAGATTGGTTGAGAAAAAGTCAAATACGTGCAAAAATATGACTTTACCATGTAACAAAGCTCTTCACCGCCTAATCTTTTCCCCATCCGCTCTCTTTAGCTGGTGAGCGTAGCCAACCACTAGCAAAGTTCAAGGCTAATAATGTGAAAACGCAGATATTTTGGGTAAATGAAAACTCGCCTTTGAAAAATTGAATTTCGAAGTCGTGGAGAGTTCGCTTTTACATGCTTAAGAATAGTCAATTGGCCATCTAGAAATCTTAAGCTCTAATGGTACTTCAAATCTGCATTTAGAGCTCTGGAAGGAAGTCAAAAGTCCCCCAAAATATTAGGCATCATTTTTCAAAGGCTCTTTTCAACGTCCTTTCGTTCAGAAAATTTACAGGATTCATTGCAAACACTACCTCTGAATGAGGAACCCCACTAAAACAAATACACCTAAACCCTCATGGAAAGCTTCAAAATCTTGAATCACCACCTTGATGTTTCCGCATTCATATCGCACTAACTCCTCTATTAGTTTTTTGCAATTACCTCTTGAATGCATACAAAATTTTTCAATTTGATTCTTCTTTGCTCAATTTGGAGAGCTCTCTTCGCCTTCCTATGCTTATCAAAAGTAATTTTGTATTTTCTTTTCATTGATGTGTGATGGTAGTGGAAGCTAGACCAAGATTCCATGTACTTCATGATCAACTTTCAGGTCAAGAACTACGTCCAAAATATTTTCTTCTGATACATCTCTTGGTAAGTCTGCATTAATGGATTTTAAGCCAACCTTTGCACATGATTTCCTCTTCATGCGTACATAAGTCTAGGAATATTCCTTCACACCCACAAATATAACAGCCAAAGAAGGCACCTTGCCATATTTCTAGGAAACATCTTGGGCGACCTCGTTGTGAATAGATTGGGCAATGGATTTCCCCAAGAACAACCCACTTCACTTCCTCGCCATCTGCGAATCGAAACTAGGTTGATTTGCACATGGTTGACATGGTAATTCTCTGATATAGACGGGATGGTGCTGGTGAAAACTCTCTGTGTTAGCAATTTGAACATGAAACCATATAATATTACCTATGAACACCATGAATTCAAAACAAAAAATATTGATTTGATGTCGCAGGGTGGCAAGTACTTTCTCCTCTATCTCTAATGATGAATCTGAATTTGTCATCTCCAACCCTCTCACTCTCATTCCCAGAGACGAAACGGGCTAAAGATCCACCATAATGTTCTACAAAACGCAAACAGATCATCATCATTATTTGTTTTGATTAGTGCTCCATAATGATTGTGTGATGTGTGCCGAGCGTGTCCCTTTTTTGAATTTCGAACCATTAAAGTGAAATCCGTGTTTATCACTTTCACCATCTTACTTGCTTGCGGGGAGTACACCTTAATCAAGAAAGTCGTAGGTTTCTACCGAAATTAATCATCAACTATAGCGTAAACATATGTTACTGGCAGAAAACGCTTTTCACAAAATTTAAAAACAACCTTTTGGGGATCAATTTATTTCTAGGGTACAATTTTAAATCCTATGCTTTGACACTTTTAAAATCTAAAATTTATATAGAATCCTATTAATGACCAAGATATCACCTACAAAATGAAACACATTGACTAATTCATTTTGGGAGATAACACATTGATCCGAAAATTCTTAGATGTAAAATTATTTCTTAATTATATATAAACATCTTACCAGATTAAAAAATGAAGATTGTCTTTGACTATTTGCAAATAACATGTGAAAACACTTACTTATCCATAAACTTCAAAAATTGATGAATAACTCGAGGAAATAAAATGTTGAAATGAAGTAAAGTAAGATCAACAACAATTCAAATGGTACATAACAATTTGATAACTGAGTTTACCCATCTTGGGCTATGTCTCCGGGTCCATTTTTCAATGAGTGAGACCACTTTTTAATGCTAAAATGCCAAAATTACAATGAATGGACCTACAAATACTAAGTTCTTGAAGACACCCTTCAAGTCTGATGATCAATCCCAAAAACAAAGGCCACCACTGAATTCCTCTCGAAATCCCGAGAAAAACGAGTATAAACTTGACTATGTTCTGAACAGGTGCCAAAAGACCCCCTTTTGCATGTATAATGAGACTATGAGTTTCATACATGACAAATGGGACTAAGATTTTTCATACATACCACTTTTACACACAACCAACATCACCATTATATTCCTCTCGAAATTCTTAGACAAATGAGTATAAACACTCTGTTAGCGCAATGAGTCACACCATGACTGCATAGGGGTAAGCCTTACACATCAAGAAATATGAAAAAGAAAGTTGATTTGAAATTATAAGAGAGGTAGGGCTGGAGCTATCTGCTTGAATTGACAACTCATATGAATATATCCCTGCAAATAATCTTCCATATGCAGCAAAACAGATCATCCAAAAGCAATATTTAGCCTTTCAAGGCTTTCAGGTGGAAATTTTTTATGAGGAAACACAGATTTGCAAACAGAATGGCATGAAGATCCTTTTCAAGCATACTATTTATACAGTAGAAGAGGAATCATAATCTAAAGATCCTTTTCAGAAGAGATTTAGCTACACACAAGATAAAAAATCTCAAAGGATCCTCCTAAGCAACCCTCTCACACTTGTTGTTGTTGAAGAAGAAAGCCTAAGAGTCAAAACATAACTAAACATCACTTCCTTCTTAAAAATGAATTCTTAACACAGAAAATGATAAGATAGGCCATCTTCAAATTAATTCTTTCAAAGTACAAAAACAGAGCCTGTAGGCCTCCCCCCTCCTCCTTTTTATAAAATGATGTGTATGTTTTCATATATGGATTCCTCCCCAGGAGAGTCGAGCTCTTTCTAACTGACCACTAACTATCATTAACAGAAAGTAAATACAAACAACTAATCCTAGCTGATAACAATAACTAATTCCTATAAAGTAGAATTATGTCTCCAGTATTCGATGTATTGAATCCTTCCTTCTTGTATGAGCTGGCAGTTGGGGTGGATGATGAGGTGGAGCTGTTGCTGAAGTGTAAATTCAACTCTGCATGATGATCTGTCTAAGAAACAGAATTGCTGCAATTTCTAAAATTAGAGGATGCCTTCCATTCGAGCAGCAAATCTGATGACTTGAGTTAATCTTGGACAAAACTGTGAACCTTCAAAACTCTAGTAGCATTGTGCTCTGTCTTTTATACAGGGGAATCTACGAGAGTTTCCAAAACTGTAAAAATACTTAGAATACTCAACCAATTGCCCATAATCCTTTTCAATGGTGATGAAAAAATGTTGTGGATGCCTCTAGAATTATAAACATTCCATCTGTATTGCTAACTTCGATGATATGCTCTCTAACATATGCAATTTATCTCCCAAACTATTGTCGCAACCTAATAAATTTGCAGAGGTTAATTTAGCATAATTTCCATGTGCAACCTTATTTGCGATCACTTCAACCCCAACTTTAGAGACCAACTTTACACTAATTCGAGCTCCTGGATTGGAATTCTTAAGATCATAAATAAGAACATCTTGTCCCTGCACCTGCCTGTGATAATGCAGTTGGAAAATATTTGGCCACGTCCCTTAAACCTATTCATCAATCATAGTATATGGCATATGAAAACGCTCCATGGCTTCTTTCATGCCATCGCGCTCATCCTGAAGAGCGGTGTTTGTGTTATACCAGGGTGCATGTATTGCTTTGAACCTTTGAAGCCTTCATAGAATTAAGAAGCTCTGTCTCACAAGGATAATAAACCAACAATCAACGTTGGATCGCTTTGGTGTATGCAAATGTTGAGATTCATGCAGATAAGGCTATCAATTTGTTCTTGGATTCTGCCTTTTCTCGAAGTTGTCGAAATCAAGATCTCTCGCATCAAATGTTTGTGCAAAAAATAAGAGCAAGGAACCCTCGGAACCTGACTTCAATGATCGAGCAATCTTGTTCAATATCGAGCCGATTTTGAAAACTAGACAATGCTTGGAGTTTGGAAATATTTGGCGTTGAAACTCTATACCTGTCACTAGAACTCGGGCTATGGACACGTTTCACTTTGTATTGGTGGGAATTACCCCACCTTGGCAGGATAAACAAACCTTCTGTTGAATGGTTTGTTCGATACCCAAATGAACGTTTTGACAGCTGCAATCTTACCCTTTAACTCCTGTGAGGATCTCCTTTGGTGCCTCTCCTCGACCTTTGAACATTTGAACGCTTAGTATAAGCTATAGTGCTATGTGTTTTGGCCTCTCCTCGTGGGCTTCTACCATGGCTCTGTCAATTGCTTTGAGCGCTGAATTGTGTGACTAACTGCTGACATGTGTTGTTGTTGATGCAGTTGTTGATAGCTGGCAACATTGGAGATTGGTCCCTAGAGATTCAAAGAGCATCTCCAGGCAACATTTTTAATACATGTAGCAAGTGATCCAATGGTTCCAGAAGCTTATTCAGAGCGTGATCTTCAACACCCGTCAGCACCAATAATCCATTGGGAATCAAAATAAGTGATCAGCCAGAGTTTAGTCAAACAATTTGCATTAAATCTATAACTGTTTTCCTATTTTCTAGTTAGATATCATCATTAGTTATGATTATCTTAGGCAAATAGGATCTTCGATCCTTTTCTCTTGCAACAATTTTTTTATTGTAATCTATTATATATGAAAGGGAGACATTAATAGAAAGGAGGCCCGACAGAGGTGGCTCGACAGAGAGCTACTAGAGATAACTTATTTCTGTACATTCATTGTAAGCCAATGGGAAGGGAAACTCTTCATGTAGCATTTGATTATCAAAGCTCACTGTGGGTTCAATATCATATTTGTCTCTTTATTTTATCATACTCCTTTCTTTCCTACGTAAATGAAATGGTATTTGATGAAGAATTCATTGATAACTTGTATTCTATGGATTCCCTAGCAGCAAAGAATTTGTTGTAATTGACAATTTTATACAAGTTTCATTTATGTATCTAAATTCCTAATTAAAAAGAGTTTCTAGTTATGAATATTTGGTCTTGTGAATGTGTTGATTGAGCAACATGTGAATTGATATATTCATATATTTGTTTCTTATTTCTTTCCTTTAAATCCAAAGTGTTTGAATATTGAGCTCACTTACCTTTGATCCATGAAGTATTGTAGAAGACTCCATGCCCAATGGCCCTGATCACTGATAAACATATGTTTTAAATCCATATTTATGCCTCTCTCCTTTCTCATCCGATTTACCTAATCCACCTTTCAATCAAACAAACCATTGCAATAACTAAGATGTGCTAGGCATTCCCTCCCAATAATCAGAGAACATCTTCTAGCGCTAACACAATTCATGGGAAAAGAGTTTGCATACAAATCTCTCTCTTGTAATAAATCATATTGGGGCTATGTCATGAGATATGTTCATTCACATTCATGTCTTCAAACCGCTTGAATGCCAATCCATAAAAAAATATTTTAACTCTAGCTAATAGCAAATATTTTAACTTGCCCTATGAGAGTGGTTGGTCAATGGTGGTCCAACTTTAGTTGATTCCCCACATAGAATCATGAAGAGGGGACTACATTTTAGCTGCCTATACATTGGTTGGCATCACATCCTTTGACTACCTATTAGTTGGTTTATTTTGTGACATTAATGGGTGCGTTTTGCAGTATTGTAATAAAACCACATATTATTTGCCTTTTTGACCATACATATAATACATTTCTGAATTTTATCATTTATGTTATTTAATTTTTTATTGGTTCAACTCACTTTGGTTTGACATAAATCCCCTGGCATAAGCGGATTTATTTCCCATATCTATCGGAAACAAAAATTAATTTAAAAAAATCAAATTTTTTAAATTATTTTACTCGCTACTTTGGAGGTTGGCTCCGACTCTAACAACCAACACTACAACCTCCCTCGCTACATGCTCACCGCTTGGCCACATGCTCAACTCCTAGCCACCGCTTGGCCACCTGCTCAATGCCTAGCCACCTTCTCACACTCATCGTCTTCCCATCGCCCCACCCATTATATTTATGATATTCCATTTGTTCTAATCCCCGTAACATTAAACAATGATGTTATTTACACAAGGTTCTTCTACATTAGCGTCCACAATGCTCCACCTACCCGCAGAAACAAAGATTAAAAATCATGTTAGCATCCACAAAGGACCAGATGCGGTTGAAGTTTTCAAAGAAAGGTAGCATTAATTTGGAATTTTTATGAATTAAGTATTCGACTCTCGTTACTACCCTTTGAATTTTTTGTTCATTTTGTAGCGAGGGATAAATAATTTCATTCCCGACTAAACGAAAATCAATGAAATTCCAAGGACTGAAGTTTATCATACACTGCAAATCAATCGGGAATTTAGTAATGTCATCTATAGATGTGAAATGGGTTTTGGGGTTTTGTAGTGCGAAAGTGGAATTAATTCTCTGCCCTAGACCTTATTATTGTTAATTAATCTTGTACAAGAAAGGGAGTAGTAGCTTCGGTCATGGTTCTGCTTGAACTTAGCAACAAGGTGTCGACTTGCAGTGATTAATAAGAGAAAATGGAGCCCTACTAGCGTGCAATGATTAATAAGAGTAAATGGAACCCTCAGTCGTGTTCAAAGAGGGATGTGAGTGGGGTCGAAAAGAAAAGGAAGAAATGCTTATCTTACCTGAAGGTTGAAATACATTCACAATGGCATACGCTCGGGTTTAAGCAGGCACTGTGGTAATGGTAGAAAACCATATATCGTGGGTAATGTGCTATGACACCTGGTGTTCCTTTTTAATTCAAGAATTTAGATCTCTACTTTAATGAAAGTTGAAACAAAATTTTCATTTTGAAAGTTTATCTCAATTTTTGTTCGAGACTGGAAATAAACTTTGGAACAAGTGTTTATGGTAGGTTTGATTTTCGTTAAGGGTTCATTTATGCAAAGCCATTATTTGATTTATGGATTTAAAATATAATTATCAATATTAACTGCACAGAGATATGCGGCTTTTAATGTCTCTCCTGACTGCGTTGGACTACTCGTTTCAGGCGCTTGGACTACTCATTTCAGCTGCTCAGTGGATGTAAAATATTTGACGTATTTTCAAGGTTTTATTTTTTGATTTTTTTCATTGGTATATGTTTCAAGAAATTTTGCTTGAAATTCCGTGAGAAATTGTTGACACTGTATCTGTGAGTGCTAGAGTTTCTATAATTTAAGCAATGCTTCCAGTGAGAAATGCCCACATTTTATGCACATCTATTATAAATCCTTTAGCGGTTGCACCAAATTCCTTCGAACTAAGAAATGCAGATAGCAATAACAAAGCAATAGGAATAAGAATAAGTCGGTGCTTGTAGGTAACAACAAAAGATCTAGATATTGGTTTTCCAGTCATATGGATCCAGATATATTATTATATAATGTCTAGACAAAGATGATGAAGGTGGCGAGTCCCTTTCATCATCATGGCATTTATGGAAGGCGTTGTATATACCCGGATGTCGAGTACAAACTTTTATTTTAAATCTCTGTAATCTTCCGTAGGTATGTTAAATTGATGACTAAATCATTTTAATTTTTTAGCCATTCCACTTATTTCATGGATTCCGTCCTGGGTGATTTCACTATATGAATCCCTAATCAATGAATTTTAGCCATTCCATTTATTTTAGGGAGTGCATGATCCAGATTATTTTCGGCACAAAATGAGAGCGAAGATATAATAAAAAAATGCACAGAGATATTGCAGATATTCAATA
>SNQJ01S0134462.1:13447-25632 GCA_010110895.2 Picea sitchensis
GCCTTTTTACAATAAACGGGAATGCCAAAAGTCCTAGACATCCAAAAACCTAACCCTAGGAGATGAAGCGCCAAAAGTCATATGGGCCCCGTTTGGGTAAGTGAGTACATCAACTTCCCGGGGTCGTAACTTTTGCATACGATATTTGTTTTAGGCGTGTGATAGCTCGTTGGAAAGGTATCGTCGAGGAGATTCATTTTGGGGGCTCAATCATGCCTTTGGCTATCATTGGGAACCTCGATCTAAAAAAACCTTCATTTAGGCCCTCAAAATGGCCCCGGAAGTTAAAACCTGCTAAAAATAGTAAATTGCCAAAATTGCCAGAAAACAGTTTTGAGCCAGTCGAAAAAGGTGGGTGGCCACCAATATCCATCTGGATCAGTGCATCTCTTTAGTATTTGTATGACTGACTTGTGGCAAGGGAACCTAATTAAAGTCTTCGTCTCTATACAATTTCATTGGAAAGTCTTTGTGACTATTTCAAGTTGGCTTTTTAACAAACAGACTGTAATATGAACAAACTAAAGTTCAAGACATTAAAGTTCGAGAAAGTTCAAACAAAGTTTCAAACAAAAGTTTATGCCACAATAAAATCATTTTTAGAAAAATTATTTAACTCTTCAAAAGTTCAGGAAATGCCTTAGGCAGAGTTTGTATCAAGTATGTAGCTACAACCCCTCAATCCTTTCTTATGCCTTTGAGGACTCTCCGATATCCAAATTGGTTTTTACAAGCTGAGCTAATGTGCATCGGGTTGTGTTATTCAAGCTGCTCTCGTTGGATTCGACCATGCGCGAGTTTGTATCCAGTATGTAGCAGCAACCCCTCAATCATTTCTTAAGCCTTTGAGGACTCTTTGATATCCAAACTGGTTTTTACGAGTTGAGATAATGTGCACCAGACTGTGTTATTCAAGCTGTTCTCGTTGGGTTAGACCACACGCTTAATCTCTTCTTGAAAAAGGCAACAACAAATCTTGGCATAACAAAACTTGAACGCGTGGTTGAATAAAGTGAACGCAACTATCGCCCTTGTTTGTGATAATCATTACTCCTTCAGATTGTTCAATCATAATCTAGTGAATTAAAATATGTAATCTTCGAAATAAAAATATATGTTTTTACTAATTACGATTACACATAAAATATGTTATTATTATTCACCATTACCTACAATGAATGACATGGCAAATAAGAAAAGATGAACAAAATGTTCTAATATGTTTTAAAATATATAACATTCACTATAATTCTACTCCACGAGATATATAATAATAATAATAATAATAATAATAACAATAATAATAATAATAATCTATTTTTTAAGGTCACGGCCAAGCCAACACACCAAATTGGTGTATGAGACCCCCTTGTTTGTGGGACAAGGGACCCCCCTCCGCCCAGCGATTTGACTGGTAAATTCTACGAAGGTATACATACCCTACCCCCCTCTGGATTTGAACCTATGACCTCTTAAGAGGAAACACATGTTCTTAACCATTAGGCCCACTCAGGCTGTGTGTATATATATATATATATATACATACACAAGGGGTTGAATTAATGGTGAAATGGATGAGTTTTCTACTATTGGATAAGGTTCAATTTTAATGAGGACATCTTCTGAAATCTAAAGTCACTAAAGTTACCTTGAGGTAGTAATCTAAAGTCACTAAGGTTACCTTGAGGTAGTCATTGGAATTTTAACCCTCGAAATTATACATAATTACTATTATGAACCTAGGCCATGGCGTCTCCGTATAATGAAGTTTTTATTCTCTTGACATTTAAATCAATGTGTTTTACAAAATTTGCATTGGCCAGTTTTCGTTAAATTTAAAATTTTAATTAATCGTTCGCCCTGGTTACATATTTTCAATTTATTTCACTTCGATTAATTAATTTCATCTATGGTATCATAACTAACATTTGTGTATATCCTTGATGAATATTGATTCATGCTTCTTATATATCCTCGATGAATATTGATTCATGTTATCATAACCAAAATTTGTATATATCTGACGGGTACCACACAACATGATTCTTCCATGGGAAACATGAGATAAAAAAAAATTCTAGATAAGAAGTGTGCCATGTAATGTTAGGTGGCTACGACTTTCATCTAATGTAACAACGATGACACCTTTATCACATGCCATTACTACCCTCTGGGAACTATGTTGGAGCCATACCATATTAAAACTTGGCCCCCACCATTTACCATTCGTTCTCCAGCTGGGATTTCCAGTTGCCTCCCTGACATTGATGTCAATATTTCACAGTACAAATTATATTCATGCTTATATTCATTTGCATCCAATACATTTGTATTTCATTCTTGGGATGTAATTGCACATCGTCTTGTTTGATATTCATATTGACCGATTCCTTCAGGTAGTTTACTTTCCATCTTATGTTTTCACCTAATATAACTAATGGAAAAATAAAAGAAAAGTAGATAAATAAATAAATACAAATTCACACTCCACCCATATCTTAATATCATATAAAAAAAAATTAATGGTTTTGGATGCATATCAAACATTGGTTAACATGGTTGGATGTTATGTAAATATTATTGTAATTTTGTTTCCTTCGTGGTTACTCTCACTAATTTTCACAAATGCGGGCTTTTTGGGATTTGACAATATACCAGAACAACCAAAGATCATCAGTATAACATTAGAGATAATGGGACAGATGCCTGCATTAGCTTGGAGGCATAGAAGGGCAACGTGAATGCATCGTACATCTTGTTCCTCCATGCATGTTTTCCTTACAAGTTACCATGGAATCTATCATATCTAAAGGACACCCGTCCTTGTATAATCTCCATGCCTAGATTACAACAAAATCAAATGCACTGTCACTTGACAATGGACTTCTATATTGTGTTACAACAAAACATTCTTTTAAAAGAATAGATATTAGTTAAGATGAATCATTGTTAATTAAATATTATTACATGGAGATAATTTAAATACATCAAACAACAACTTGTTATAGTTATTATAATTAATTGGCACTCATTGGCACTCATTCCCAATGTTAGTGTCAGGGTTGGACAATTTGTGTGTTTTTGGGGTGACTACCGCACAGAGCAACAAGCCTTGTAATTTTCACCTACGACACGTTAACAATGGGATATACTGTAACATTAGCTAAAACATTGATAAATAATTATTTTATTTCATGAAATGTTTTAACTTTAATAATAATACATTTTGGGTGATGTTACTTTGGCTAATGCACTTCACTTAAAATACATACGAGGTAGGGACTAGTTGCTTTGCATCTATTTCCCTCGTATTCAATTACTTTCATCAAACAAACCAACTGGGAGTGCCCAATTTCCATGGAGAGTATTTATGCTTTTCAATTTTTTTAGTTTGAAACTTGGTCTGTGAATGCTAACTCGTAAATTGATTATTCCTTAGAAAATAAGGTAGTAAGTGATAATTAAAACTCTATTTGCTATATATACTAAAGTCCGTTATTAAAATATCTATGCATGCAATTGATGTGTCGATATGGACAAACCAATCATAGAGTTTTTTTTTTATAGTTTTGAATTTTCCAATGAAAATTGGAATTTAATATTGTGCATGCTTCTTCTGGAGATTTAACTGTGTGTGAGTTTTTGAAACGTCCGACGTTTTGAGTGGACAATCCACCCATCATCAGGGACAAAAATAACTCTAATAATGATTGGATAGAGTACGCTGGGGTGAGGATTAAATAGGGTGGAATATAACCGTTGGCGAGAGACGTTGAGAGAAATTGAAATTAATGATTGAAAAAAGGAAATAAGAAGGGTGAGAAACCCATTGAGGGAAAAAATAAATTAAACATGTGATATGAATGTAGAATTAAAATATATGGATTTATAGAGATGTGAGGAAGAGATTAAAAGTTTTGATTAATATAAAAAAGATGAAAACTGGCCGTTTGAAAGGAAGTAAATAATAAAAATGTGAAAGGAAAAGGGATTAAGAAGGGTGAGAAATTAATCGCCGAGGAAAAAGTTGATTAGAAATGTAAATTATGAAGGAAATTGAAATTAGTGAAATTAAAGATGAGATTAATAGGATTAAAATTACTATAAAGGATAAGGATTTAACAAAGGAGAAGGAATTACAAGTTTTTATTATGCGAAGGGTGGAAATTAAGAGAGAGCAAAGACAAAGGTTAAAAGGGAGGAGAAAGAGTTTTAAAATAAATAAAATCTAGAAAAGTAAAGGGGGGGAGGATGAAGAAGAAGGGAAATTTAGAGAGATGTTAGAGGGGTGAAGATAATCCCAAGAGGTGAGAATAAGTGAGCAGAGGAAAAGGGTGCAGAGATAAAGGAAGGTTGCAAGAGAGGGGGGAGAGAAAGGGAAGAGATAATAATTATCTAAGTAAGTGGTGGATAGTAGGTTTCCATGATTGGCTTAGTTTATAACCATCTTCTCGATTAAAGTTGTTGGGGTGTTTTTTTTATTTCAAGAGCTTCACGAATGATCCGGGAGGAGTAATGAGGTGTTGGTGCAAGGCTTTTTTATTGGTTAAAGCATATAATATGTTTGGTGGTGTTGGAGTGTTTTGCAATCTATGATTTGGATACGCGGTTGTGGAGGCTGTCAAGCATGTGTTCTTTAAGACGAGTTTTGATCGAGTGACCTATTTGGCCAATGAAGGATTTTCCACAGAATTAGGGAATTTATATACTCCTTGGCTTGACATAGGGTCAGATTTATCCTTGGCAGTCTTGCTCCAATCTTACTTTCGAATTCCTTCCCCTCGAGTAACTCCATGAAGGTCTCATCACACGTCGCTTTACCTAACCCTAATTCCTCTCTTAATCACCCTAACACTAATCCATCTATCCCATCGAATGGGTGACCTTTTAATTACCCTAACTCTAATAATTCCAACAATTCTATTATTTTCGTCCATTCTTGTTCTAATTTTTCCTTCACTAATTGCTCCTCCCCCTCAATTTCCTATCCAAAATCTGCCTCTTCATCACCTTTTAATACCAATCTCCCAACCTCAACTGTAATTAATTTGTTTTCTCTTAATCTTGACCCACCCACCATAAGTCTCCTTGAAAAAGGTTTCAATTATGCAGTTGTCCCCAATCGCTTTCTAATTGAAGGCATTCTATGTTCCATCGAATCCATCACGCACCATCTTCCCACACACGATGCTGAAGAGATTCGATAAGAGTATGGTAGACTTCTTCGTCAAGCCAAGCTGCAAGAAAGAACATCAAAACCCTTTTTAAACCCCATAAAACCCTTAAGCATCTTTGTAGAACTTCCAAGGATAAATCTGACCCTATGTCAAGCCAAGGAGTGAAAAATTGAGAATTATATCAAGAATTACGCAAGAAGAAACAACATTTCACTAGCAGAAGCACAGTCATGATTCTTATCCAAGACCCACGAAACATTTTTAGAAGCTATCCGAAATCCTTGTTTGAGTACATCAACAAATCTGGTAGTGCATAAATTGATGTCGGACGAAAAATTAACATGATAATGCAAGTTTTCACAGTTAGTCATAATGCTAGAAATTTTCTGGATTGAACTGTGTGTCTGGTTTCATAACGTTGGACGTTTTGAAACTAGACACACAGTTCAATCCATAAAATTTCTAGAAAAATTAACCCTCAAGCTTACAAATGGGTCGAACGAATCTGCACAAGTGGTTCGAAAGAATTGCCAAAGATTACATAACAAAACAAGCTATTGAGGATCAAACATCGCTCGATACAATAAAAGACAAATTCTACACGGAGTTACATGGCGAATTTTTGTGCACCATTCCAAAACTGCTTCATAAATGTTTGCTCGACAAAGGCATAGGAAACATTGTTGAATTCTGACCTCGACTTGGTACACCACCACAAAATAGTCACTGGGAAGAGAGAGACGAAAACTAGGTCGAATTCTTAGAAGCAAGGTGCAAAGATACAAAACAAGCGTGGGGCTACTTCTCGAGCAAATAAACATGCCCATCTTCATTGACTTTGAGTAAGTCGGGGTGGCATTCAGGGGTGAGTTGATCCGTGAGATGCCATAAGAAAAGATCATACCAGTGTTCATTCAACTGAAGCATAAATGTCTTCGAGAGGAAAGCAAATTTACAAACAAATTTTAGACATCCAAAAATTGGAGCGCGACAAGAGACAAAAGAAAAGAGAGGAGATTCGCAACCTGTGGAACAACCAAAAGTCGAATAGAAAAATGGTCGAAGAATATTAGCCTAATAGAGCGCGTGAGTAGTCTAAGTCTGAAAAAAATCGATCAGAGCTGGCAATAACAACAGCCGTGGAGATCCTCGATAGAAGTAATGAAGAAAAGTTGATAGAGGCGTGCATGGGAGCCCATCAACTGAAAAACCAAGCTGAAATCATAGATTACAAAGAGTCAGGACCTACGATATGCACTCCTCATGTTCAAGAAACCAACCCTCGAATTAGAGAATTCCTTCAAAAGACTTCAGATCGACAAAAAATCTCCAAGATTATGGTATGGAACCAACGAGCATGGACATTTAGGCGACACACTCATTGTTGAGCCAGAAAGAAATGAAGTCGATAAAATTCTCACTCACATCAAGGATCTCACGGACCCGCCCCCCCTGCCAAATCTCATATCAAGAGAACAAAATAATTTAGTAGAGTATAGTTGTGAACCGAGACATTTGTTAGAACAATGTATCGTCGAATATAAAGACCAAAGTTGTCAGACTGAAGAAGTAACTTGTAGAGAAATCAAGAAGCAATTACTCCTCGAATACCACCTGACAACAGACTGACCGACAGACAAGGCAACGCATCAATCTCCAACTAAAACTTTGAAATCTCAGTCAAAACTTGTAGTGATTCAAACATCACAAAAGCTATTGTTCCCAAGAAGAAAATAACAATGGGACTCAACCACATTCCCATCTATGAGGGAGATGAGGACCCAAGAAGACATTGGTTTGTATGCAAAAAATTATGGGATGCAACAGACATCACAGATGAAGATAAGAAAATGACACAATTTGGTGCTGCTCTTCAACATTGTGCTCTAACATGGTTAATGAATTTCACAGAAAGTCAGAACTGGTCAAAATCATAAATAAAGAGGATTTTTTTATTATCATTTTTTAAGGTCCAATATATTACACACTTGGCCACACAAAAACTGAAAGAAATAAAGCAACGACTAGACGAGTCGGTTTGCGAATACGACAAAAGATTCAAAGATCTACTTAGCCAAATCCCATCGACAATCGATCAAAGTCTACTAGTACAATGGTACATAGCCGAATTAATACAATGAATCATAACTCCATTACGAGTCTAGGAGATAACCTCATGTGAAGACGCATTACAGAAAGCGTAACATGTTGAGTCAGACGATGACATCCCATCGACTTCCTTGTCGACGGAAAGGCTAGAAGAAAAAATAGAACATCTACAACATACCATTAAAAATATAACCTTAATAAGAAGCGAGGTGTGGTGTACCACATGCTGTGAATATGGTCACACCAAAGATACATGCAGCCTCAACGATCAAGTCCCAGGAGCAGCGGATGCATGACGAGTACAAGCAAAACATATTGTAACATATGTGAAACCTTGACCGACCATACAATACAAGATTGTCTACACAACTTGAAAAATACCAAGTGGTGCCATATTTGTGAAATGCACAGCCACAAAACATCTGAGTGTTGACTAAATGCACGAAATAGAACAAATGTGCACATAGTCTATCATACAAAAGCAACTGATTAGAATCATGACTACGAGAGAAGAATTGATTACTATGGTCGAGGTCGAGGTTGAGGTCGAGGCGGCCGCGATTGAGTTGGGTTCCATGGTTGCAGTCGAGGTCAAGGTTGACCTTACTGTTATAATTGTTGGAAAGACGACCACATTAGCCCCGACTTCCCAATAAAAGACTAGATCAACTTGAAATTTTGTAACATTTGTGGTGTCGACGATCATTCACTGGAAGATTGTCTAATAATACTTGATAAGATCATGACCAAAAAGAACGTAAAGTCCTACACACAGTCTCAAAAGAAGAAGTGTTAAATTCAAATAAATTACATGTCATTACTAGATTAGGCGCAGGACAGGATAGTATTGCCTTACACGATCGATAGCTAGGAAAGTCTAGTCGGTTTCCAAATCCAGACAAAGAAGAACAAATTATGAGGGAAGCGCTTAAATTCTTAAATTTTTTTAATCAAGACCAACCAAACAAAGGAAGACAAAACAAAGACATTGTACAAGAATTATTAGAACTCTCAAAATAAAAGCATTCAATCGGTAAATTGTTGGATCTACTTAATATACTAAGAGAGTATAAAGAAGGACAAAGACCATCTAAGGATGTCAGACAACTTTCATATAAGAATAAATATTGTGACCCATAGGTCAACTTGGAAATTCATGGGGTATTGATTAATCAGGTAGTTGTCGACTTTGGATCACAAGTAAATATCCTACCTCGAGATACGTGGGTACGGATGGGTCGACCCTCATTAGCACCAACAGTGAATTACCTAAAGCTGGCAGATCAAAGATTAATAGAGCCTATTGGTATACTCGGAAACATCGAAACTCATATTATGGGAATACCGACATCAATAGACTTCGAAGTAATTGACTCAGTTGAGGGAATGCCAACATATGCAACACTTGTTGGTCGGCCATGGGGACGACAAATGAAAGAAAATATCTTTCTCAAAAAGGACATAATCAAGTTAAAAGGGAATGGAATAAAAATAATAATTCCTCTGGACCCTAATGAAAGGAAACCTTGGAGTGACTCATTGGACGAAGATCATGAAGCGTGATGTATGTACCAAATAGTCAATGAACAAAGAGATTATGTTGAACCAAACATGCAAGGATAAATCTTAGTAGAATCTCCCCTATCAGTCAGACACAATTCTCACTCAACACTATACAACTGGCAGATTGAAAATTATGAAGCACACTCAAAAGATTGTTGGACCATTGAATCCATCCCAATTAAACGTTCCAGAACATGCTATTTAATTCAAGTAGTACCTATAGTGTATGAAAAGAGACTTCAACAAACTCCTACACTTATTCTGACCGACAACGTGATGAAAAAGTTGTTACGCTACAACGAATGAAATGCTTCGTCGATGCATGTTGGGGAAGTTTCTAAATATTTCGGAGAACAAGGTAGAACTCAAAGCCTCGTGGAAACCTTCACATGCCAAGCCGCAAGATGGTGGGAAACATATTACCCAAGACTATAAACATGGACAATTGTATCAACTTACTTTGTATAACGCTTTGGAGAAAAGAAACTATATAAAGCAACCAACATCCCTATCTTCAAGGTTGGGTATGACCCAATCGAACATATCCATCGTTGTGAGAATGAATGGTGCAAAATAGGATATAGAGATGACAGGGTATGGCCACACATGTTTCCAAACACACTAGATGAAGCACCAAATAAATGGTACAAAATCGAAGAAGCACGTGGCCATACACTCAATTGGTTTGACATCAAGGATTTTTTTATCAAAGACTTCAAATTTATTTCGGTGGAGGAACATCTAAGAGAAACAACACAACAAATTAAAAGCTTCCTAGAAAAACATACACCAACTATACAAAAAGAAAAAGGGAATATGATGGTCGACGTAGGATCATCATCTACTTGCCACCTTGTTTCAACAGAGAATAATGAAAATACAACAACATAAAGAATTGATATGAAAAATACAACCTATCCTGGCTAGAGTTTTTGATGGAAAAACGACCACCCAATGATGCAAAATTATGTAAAACCAATATTAAAAATATTCGAGGAAGAAAATGAGGAAATTGAAAATCCAGACTTCTTGGAAAGCTTCACCAAAATCGAAGAAGGGGATCAACATCTCGAAGAAGCTAAACCACCAGAGTGGATGGATGTTGAATTAAAGACAAAATAATTCAATATATCAAATGATGATTGACCAAAAATGGCACGAGTAGGCGACTATTGGACGAAGAAGGAGACAACCGACATAGTCGACTTACTCAAAGAATAACAAGATGTATTTGCAAGAGACTATAAAGACCTAAAAGGACTTGTAGAAGAAATGAGAGAAATGAAAATTGAACTCATTCCTAGAGCAAATTCGATCAAAAAGCGATCTTACAAATTAGCTCACAAATACAAACACATCGTCCAGAAGGAAATCAAGGGAATGTTATCAGCAAGCATCATATACCCAATCAACAAAGCAGAATGGGCAAGTCCTATGGTGGTTCAACCAAAGAAGCACGACCCTAAAAAGTTAAGAATTTGTGTCGACTTCAAAGGTCTCAACAAATAAACTTTCACGAATCTGTTCCCCACTCCATTCGCCGATGAAATAATTAATGAAGTTGTAGGTCATGAATGATACTCACTCACAAACGGATTTTGGAATACAATCAAGTGCCTATAGCTAAAGAAGATCAACCGAAGATGACATTTGTCTCTGAATTTGGCTCCTTCGCCTATAAGGTAATGCCATTTGGGTTAAAGAATTCCCCAACATTATTTTCAAGAATAGTATTAAAATCATTTCAAGAATACATCTACAAGACAATGGATGTCTACTTCGACGATTAGACTATATACAACCTATTCAAAAGCCATATACAATGGCTCAGATTAATGCTAGAGCATTGCAAACAAATTCAATTGTCTCTCAATATTAAGAAGTGCATATTTTCCACACCAATTGGCATTCTCTTAGGCCACATGGTATGTAAGGATGGTGTAAAAGTCGACATGGAAAAAATAAAATCATCCTCGACTTGAAGCCGCTTGTAAATCAGAAACATATTAAAATCTTCCTCAGACATACTGGGTATTACCGAATTTTTTTATGCCACTATTCATATATCAATTTCCCAATGGATGAGCTACTTCATAAAGAAATTGAGTTTAGATGGAGTCAAGACTGTCGTGATTCATTCAAAATTTTAAAGACGAAACTAGTCGAAGCCCCCATACTAAAATTCCTCGACTGGTCGAGAAGGTTTCACGTCCATGTTGATGCTTCAAATGTCGTTGTCGGGTTGGTTCTAGCGCAACCATACGATGACACAATTGACCACCTGAACATGTATGCCAGTCAGAAGTTGAATAAAGAAAAAAGTAATTACTCGACCACAGAAAGGGAAGCCTTGTCGATGATATTCGATTTGTAGAAATTCCGACATTACTTACTAGCGAACCCATTCATATTCTTTACAGATCATCGGGCATTAAAATATTTAGTCAATAAACCTGATCGTCAAGGAAAAATATATCGTTGGTTATTACTATTCCAATAATTTGAGTTCAATATAATTGTCCGACCCGAGAAAAAGAATGTCAGGCCTGACCATTTGTCCCAACTCGAGATAGGGGAAGACCCGACTGGTATAGAGGATGACCTTCCAAATCCACATCTATTTTGGTCGAAGCAACACCAAAAGAACTGGAAGAAATAACAAATTTCTTGGAGGAGGGGAAGGCTCCTGATGATCTCTCAACAAATAAAAACAATGTTCTAGCTATAAAAGCAACACCATTCACAATCATAAACAAATATCTATACAAAATGGGACCTGATGATGTCTTAAAGAGATGTGCTCTAGAACATGAAAGAGAAGACGTTGTCAACGAGGCATCTGCAGGACCAGTTGGGGACTACTTTCAGGCCAACATGACATCACGAAAGATACTTTAGGTGGGTCTGCGGTGGTCGACTCTACATAAAGATTGTCGAGAATAGGTCAAGAAATGTGATAGCTATCAAAGAATGGGTCACCCTCTATGGAAGAATGAAATTCCATAACATTTAGTCAACCCTAATTGACCATTTGCGATCTGGGCCATCGACTTTGTCGATCCATTTCCTAAAAGAGCAAGAAGAACATGCGCAAAATATATTATCATTGAAGTCGAATATGTGACTAAGTGGGCGGAAGCAGAACCAACTGAAACATGCACTAAAGAGGTCGCAACAAAATATATTTATGAGAACATAATCACAAGATTTGGATGTCGACTAACTCTAATCAATGACCAAGGGACACATTTTGTAAATGAGATGATCCAAGTCCTGCTAAAGAAATTTATTATTGATCGCAGAAGAAGAACAACATATTATCCCCAAGAAAATGGT
>SNQJ01S0134463.1:14895-35925 GCA_010110895.2 Picea sitchensis
TGAACTTTTTCTCTTGCATGTTGCGACGAAAGAGTACTTTCGTCGCAAGTGGTCATCGCAAATTTTTCAATATGTAGTAGTGTTTACATATTATATTTGTATCAGATCATGTTTTTCTTTTGGGTATTTTTGGTAAGTTGTAAGATCCATGAATCGACTTAAAGAGAAGTTGAAGAAAACCTAGGCATGACAAACGATTTTTTTCATAATGACCCTTGAGATCCAACATAAGAGAGATTTGAGAAGTTCGAAGCATTGGTTTTCGACATCAGTCACAATTTGAACCTCCTCATGGTGGCTCCAAAAATCAAGCTCGTATCATTGAGAGATGATAGGGGCTCGAACTCAAGGAATAGATCAAAGGGAAAATTGGAAGATCAGGAAAACCTGGGAAAGGATTCATGGAAATAATCTGAGAAAGAGAAGTTGAGTTCGAGTGTCATGAACCCTTCACAATACCTATTAAATATGGAAGAAAAATTGAGCATGAATCCATAACAAGGTGAGATCGCTACATTAAAACTTAATCATTTGTTGCAACAACTAGAAGTTTATTTCAACATTCACCATATACATGAAGAGAAGAAGACTTCATTTTCTAGATTGAAGTTATAGGGCCATGCTTAAACTTGGTGGTAAATCCATATAGAAACACTTAAGTTGAAGGGTTTTCCACCAGTAACTAGGTGGGAGGATATCAAAACCCTCATCGAGTCCTAATTCTACCCTATCGAGTATGTATAGGACCAATGGATGCTTTGGAACTACCTAAGGTAGAGGCAAGGCCAAAGTCTATAAGAGTACACCACTAAGTTCAAAAAGATGGTCATCATGTTGGGTATCTCTCCCAATAATCCATATGTGGAGCATGAAATCCAATTATTTCCAAACTCCCAATTTTTTAATATTGGTCTATATAGATAGTATGATATGGAAGAAAATGAAGTGAAGAAGCATCTACAACAATTTTTGGAGCAGGGTATGATTCGACCAAGTACCTCACCTTGTGGGTCACTCATCATAATTGTGCCCAAGAAGGATGGGACTTGGAGAATGTGTATTGATTACAAGAAATTGAATGATATTACATTGAAGAATTGATACCCCTTGCCAAGGATGAAAGATCTATTTAACCAACTACAACATGCCAAGTGCTTCACTAATATGGATTCAAAATTGGGAAATTTTTATGTTGGGAAGATAGTTTCTAACTTACATAGGTATGTGTATTGGTCTAGAATGCAAGAAGATGTAGCATGGTATATTAGAAGTTGTATACTTTTTTGTAACAACAAGCCCAACAACAAGAATCAAGATCTATACCATCCCTTACCTATACCTACTTGACTTTGGGAAATCATTTCCATGGATTTTGTGGGAGGTTTACCAACAACCAGGAAGGGACATGAATACATATTTGTGGTAGTTGATAGGTTCAATAAAATGTGCATTCTCACACCTTGTAAAAACACCATAAATGGACAAGAAGCAACTAATAAGTTCTTTGAACAGGTCTAGGTGCACTTTGGGATACCAACGATAACCATATGAGATAGGGATACCATATTTATCAGTGCATTTTGGACTACGTTCTGGGAGAATATGGACACTAATATGAAGAGGTATACAACATTCCATCCATAGAGAGATGGAAAAACAAAGTAGTCAACAAGACATTGGTGGAACTTTTGAGGGGTTACAATCAGAATCATCCAAAGAATTGGGATGAAAATATGATCTATATACAACACTCTTATAGCAGAGTAGTCTTCACTTCTACTGGTAAGTCACCTTTTGAAACTTTCTTTGGGTATTTTCCACCTTCACCCTTAGATGTTGTATATGGAAAACAAGGAATGAGGGAGGACCTCATAGGAGATGCATTAAAGGAAGACACCTTTTTTGAGAATATCAGGCAGATCCATTTGCAAGTATAAGAGACATTGAAGAAGTCATAGGAAAAGTACAAGGCTAGACATGACCAACATAGAATAGAGAAAACATTTATAGTGGGAGAAAGAGTAGGGTTACAGTTGAATACAGAAAGACTACAGGGTCCCTGTAAGAATATCAAGGCTCTGTGGTATGTTCCTTTTGAGGTATTAGAAAATGTGGGAGATAATGCATACAAACTCATTCTACCCCCATACATGCACATTTACTCAATAGTTAATGTGGATAATCTCAAACTCTATGAGTCTTCCATGTTGGATCAAGAGGAGGAGAAAGTCCTACTTTTTATAGAGGACCTAGCGCCATATTCTCAGGAAGAGGTAGCCGAGAGAACCATTTTTTAGAAGTGGTCTAGAACTACAAGATAAAGGAAACATGACCTTTAACAGATTGGGTTGAAAGGACAACTTCTAGAAAAAACAAAGTGGTACCCTAGGGAGAAGGTAGAATAAAAATTTCCTCACCTCATTCAATATATATTTCAGGGACCAAAATCCTCCATAAATGGGGAGGTATGATCTATATTGGATGAGTGCATTGTTTTTCATCTATATTGATCTGTTCACAGTTGAAAAAACAATGGAGGAAATAGCATGAAGGGTCATTTTAGTGGTAGGTCATGGTTTGGAAAATTGGGGTTTGCAACCTTTCGGGGCCATTTTGAGGCATCAAACGATATTTTTTGGGGTTAAAAATTTCCTAGAACACCTTGTATCCCGTGACTCTATTCTACACATCGACACCTTTCCAACAATGCAACAATCAGGTTAATAAGAGCTCACATGAAAACTTTATGCCTCCTGCAAGTTGACCTACCGTGTTGACCACCATGGTATGATAGGATGAGATGTTAGCCCCCGTTACTCATGCATATGGGGATAGCCACATGATGGATTTCAATAATATTCTAGAAGGTTCAAAACCATATCATAGTTTAGGGTCGAGGAAGTAAAAAATCTAACCCTTGATGGCTATCAGGCTATGTGAAATACAAAGCCACTAGGAGGAGAAGGTGTTGCATTCTTTTTCATTTTATATGTTTCCATAGATGAGAAAAACATCTGAGAGTGGTATTCTGTGAGAATAATAGAGAAGGAGATATTCTATAGAATCCATATAGGCCATAGGTGAAAGTAAACTCCACAAAGAGTGCCTCTTTCTTTGTACTTGAATCATTTCTATACTAGAGAAAAGAGATAAGAGAGGACTCAGCTTCTAGTTGGGTTTTCTCACGTATTGGGTTTCCCAGGTCATATATTGTGTCTATTTGTGGATGGTGTGATTGTGTTTTATTGTTCTCTATTTTCTTCATTTTATCTATTTCATGCATAAGAAACAAATCAGTAGCTAAAAATTCTAGAGATATAAAGGAAAAATAACCTTAATAGTAGATATTTCAATATTTTATTATATTTTTTTCTATGAACTATTCCAGTGGAATGTCGACAATAGTTTACAAATAAAAAAGAGACACTCCATTTCCGTACCACTATTCAAGTTAGTGGTTTAAATGTCCATGTTGAATATAATGAGATAATTATATTAGTGATTGAATATGACATTTGGAAAGAGTTTCCCCAAGTTACTAAGGAGGTATATTGGAAAAAGGTTAAAAGGTGAGATCATCCATAACCCATTTTACTCAATTTCAATTGTGAATTTCTGATTTAAATATGGAACAAAATTTGATTATTTATATTACATATTTGCAAATGAAGGAAGAGATCAATGTGTAACAAAATTCATACACTTACTTCAATAAAAGATGGAATACCTCAATCTATGGATGGTGCATTGAAAACTCTTAGTAGAGATGGAACATTATTTGATGAAGTTATATATATATATATATATATATATATATAGCATACACCATGAGGGGTATTCATGAAATTTTATCTACTAAACTTCATTGAGATTATTCTCATTTATTTAGCAAATGATAATTCATGTCATTTTCTAGAGTTTCTATATATTGACAAATTTATAAAAAACGTTTATTTATAGCTTGGGAATTTTTTTAAAAGACATGGAGAATTAAACAATCTAATGGAGTCATTTCAAATCACTAAGTTAGAGGTGTTACAATTTCATCAAATTGCGTGGCCCTCTAAGGGGAAGGTGATGGAAAGACTTGTTAATATCATGCTTGCTTTGTTAAAGGATGGGATTTAGGGGAGAAAAAAAATGTATGAGTTGGCTCAACAATATTTCAATTACAATTTTGCATCTATTTACTTGTAGATGTTCTCATTGAGTTATCAAATAGAACAAGGCACCCCCTAGGATAAACACCATAACACACTGCTACAATAAGTCATTCTTCTCAAGTCTAAATGTAAATTTGAAGGTGGATGGCTATTAGAGGTATCCCCCTCATCTCTATCTTGTCCCAACGAAAAATGTGAGATGATGCCATAATTTTGAATCAAGCAGTTGAAAAAGGGTGTGTTTAATCCATGTTTTCCTTCATCCTCCTTTATGAGGCATTCAATATCAAGATCATATGGCCACTTACTTCCTCCAAGATCCTCAATGGTTGAACATGCTTCTCCCTTGGCACATATGTGACAAGGTTCTGAAACTTATATTCCCTCATCTTTGTCTTAGAATGAGTGATTTACTTGTTCAATGAACTGCTCCAACATTTTTGTCGCAACCTGTCTCGATTCCCATTATGAAATTCCAAACTATTTCATGCATACGTCGTTCAGTTCATCGCCTAACCTTACCACATATACTAGCACTCCTTCAAAAGGATTCACTCATCATTATAATGCATCCAATGCATCTATGTCTATTGAGTCAAGTGGCATAGTGTTTCCTCTACTTTGCTCCAAGTCACCATTGCAAGTTAGTTTCAGAGCTTGGTTGTCCCCAATAACCAGACTTGAGGAAGAAAACCACATTCTGACTCCCCATTTTCCCCTTACGGTTGGTATCAAACATGGATTGTTTCCGTATAAATTTGTTAAATTATCCAGGTGCAGGACAAGAGCTAATTTCTCCCTACACATGAACTCTTGACCCAGCACCACTTTGAAATCACACATAGGAAAAATAGTGAAAATCACCTTTCTAATACAAACCCTAAACTTCATTGGAATGTATGTGATCATACCAATGACATTCTTCACATTGAAGTTCATAGCCTTAAATGAAATTTTCATTTTCTTAAGAATCGTCCCAAGTCGTCGCACCACATCCTCTGTTATTAAACAATCAGTTTCTCTATATTCCACCATGGCCAAAGTCGACTTCCCATTAATTGCATCCTGAACATAGCTAAGTTTCATTGCATCCTTCTTATTAATTACTGAGCATTCACCCTCCATAACATCACCCAATACTCCCATAACTCCAACAGATGGGTTGTCTACTCTCTCCAAAGCATTCAACTTCTACTTCACTAAACAATTCTGGGTATAATACTCCTTGGCACAAATCCAAAAAAAAATGTTTTTTTTTTGTTTTCTTGCGTTCATTTGTTTGGAACTATCTTTTTTACTTTTATATTCCTAGGCCTTTCCTTTATCCTTCTCATTATTTCCTTTCTTCTCATTTTGGATGACTTTGTTGCATTTAGGACCAGTCTTGACTTCACCCTTGGAGTCCAATATCCTTTACATTGCAATGATGGATGCTACAAGGGTATGCATGTTTTGGCATCACAAATCACTTTGCACCTAAGGTTGCAAAGATTTCAAGAAATGGAAAATTTTGTCTTCTTTCGACATATCCTTGATTTCCAACATGAGCCCAAAAAAATCCTTGATATAGTTATGGATCTTACTAGTGTGCTTAAGTGACAACAATGAATTTCCTGTGATTTGTTACTCTCTAACTTTGTTTTTGATTAAGTGAGTGTCCCTAACCCTTAATCCTCCCTACTTATGCTTTGTTCCCTGAAACATTTTTTTTACCCCTTTGGTTTGATCTGTCATTCTTTGTAATTTTTACACTTTTAAATGATTTTCTTAAGTTTTTAAGGCTTATAACTTGATTTGATGAAACTTGTCACATCACTTGTCTATTCATTTTTTAATTTTCAAATTTTTTGCCAAGTCATGAATGGCACTACATGAATAGAGTTATTCCTACGGCGTTAGGGATAATCATGTTTTTACATGCACTAGCTCGCCCCTATCACGTCATAATTTCTCAAATCGTGATTAAAGGATATGCATGCCTCTCCAGAATCTCCTCTTTGGTTGACACTGCAATTATAACAACTATATGCGAGGGATTGAGTTGTACCTTCCTCACCTGCATTAAATCAAACTTGTTTGGATATCATTAACAAAATCATCACCTTATATTTTAGCGTGTCTGGTATTTTTTGTAGAGATTGAATTGAAGGACGAAGAGATCTTTAGTTTCTAAGAGCCCATGAGAACTGAAAATTATCATTATCAATCCTCACATATCTGTTTACAGGATCATATCAACAACATGGCACCGAAAAAGAGAGAACATATAATTAGACTGGAACTTGAGGGCACGAAATTACTTGAAGCATACCCGCAAATGGAGAGGTTTAAAGATGCAGGTTCGTTTAAATTTTTCACAACCTTCTAGGTGCACGATGAACATATTTCCATGGTCTTCGCACATAATCTTGATGTCTTTGAAGCTATAGTTTGGAAACTACTGATGATGGTGACTGGACATTCAATTGCTTGAGCCTGCAAATTGCTAGTTGGTGGAGAAAGGTGGTGGAAGAAGGAGAATGTGGTTATGGAATTTGTTAATCAATTCTTAATTCTAGAGAAACAAAACCCTAACTCTTAAAAGGGAATACCACATACCTAGGTAAATACGATCATCCACATGTATATCACATATGAGGGTAGGTTCTCACTGGTTTATCTTTAGCATATTAGACTGCTAATTCACATTAATGGTGATTATCCTCTCAATTTACCCTATTTCCTACTTAAGAGTTTATCTAAAATGCCCACGAGGGTGCAGTCTCATCCTACTACAGCTAAAGGAAATATCTTTCTCCAGAGTTTAATAAAGACATTGGTAATATCCTCTTTAAATGAATTCCAAAGACCTTAGGATTGGCTAATCCAGTCTTTAGGAAATGATTCACAGTCAACTAAATCCAAAAATGTCAAAGGGAAGAAATCATCCCAACAGAAAAAAGCTGGTAAAGCCATCGATTTCCTTATCAAATAAGAATCATTTGCAGCTAGGGTAGCATGGGTTAGCAAGAGGAAGACGAAAAAATAGAAAATCTTTGGAGATGCTCCTGTAGGTAAAAGTCAGGAAGAAGCTACCACCATTAGAGGTAAGAAATCAAAACCAGATGAAGATATTGATATATTTCTTGATCCAGAGATAAAGATAGAAATTGATGAGGATGAAGATTATACTATGAACCCAATTCATTCTCGAGTCAAGCAGAAACATAAATCTACAATTAAGAAAAGTGCAAAGGGAAAACAATAGAGGAAGAAGCCTAAACCTATGCCTAAGTACCCTAGGAGAAAGTCCACTAGGGATTTCAATAAATTCGGATTAAATTCAAAGGCCATGTTTGAAACATAGTTACCAACTTAACCGGAACTCTACAAAGTTCTCATTTTTTTGGGGGGGTCCAATTTTTTACCCCGTTTTTAAAAATGGTGCTACCGATAGCACCCCTCTCCGTTTTTAGGTGGTTTTTTGATATTTTAAATTTTTCAATCCACAATGTTTACACATTTTTTGTTTAAATGCTTATTTTTCATCTATTTTCATTTTTTTCAATTTTTTATTTTTATTTATTTTTATTCAATGGTGTTTTTAGTCATTTTTCCATGCTTCTTTCAATCTTAAAAATATTTTTTACCATTTACTTTTTTGAAGTTACGATTTTTCATATAATTGTGTCTTCTTAATTGATTTATTTTTCCATACTTTTAAAATATATTGAAAAACACCATTCTTAACACATTGTTTACCATTACTTCAATACATGGAAAAACATTGTATTTAAATAACACTTTTTTTTAATATTTAACAAAAAAATATAATTCAATTTTTTTTTTTATATAAATTAAAAACTAAGAAAAATTAAAAAACTGAAATTAAAAATAAATAAATAAATCAAAATAAAAACAAATTTAGATAATAAAAAAGATCAAAGAGAAACTTAAAAAACTAAAGAGGAAAAAATAAAACAAATATATAAACTAAGCTAAATATAGAAAAAAAAAACAAAAAAAAGTAAAAAACCAAATTTATGATCTAAAAACTTTAGAAAAGTTTAAAAAACACAAAGAACAATTAAGAATATATATTAAAAAAAAACAAATTAACACACTTAAACTACAAAATTTAATACAAAATTAGAAAAAAATAAAAAATAAAAAAAACTTTAAATTAACATAAAACTATAAAAAACAAATATTTTTTTTTATTAAAAAACATAAAGATATGTAAAATTTTATGAAAAAACAAACAAATTAAAAAAAACATATGCACCGGTGATGGGAGGCCATGGGAGGTGATGAGGCATCACCCTAGCCCCCATGGGCTAAACCTTGGTCCCACGAGGCTAAGGCTTAGTCCCTGGGGGTTGGGGTGGTGCCAGACATCACCCCCACGACACCCATGATGCTCAACCAACATGGGTGTCGTGCGTGTCATGGGGGTGATTTTGGGCATCACCCCATCCCCCAGTGGCTAAGATCTGGTCCGACGGTGGCAAGGCTTAGCCCGTGGGTGGTGGGGTGATGTCGGGAATTGCCCTAGCCCCCAGGGGCTAAGCCTTTGCCCCGTGGGACCAGGGTTTATCCCATGGGGGCTAGACTGATACATGACATCACCCCAGTCCCCACGGGCTAAGCCTTGGCCCCCTGAGACCAGTGCTTAGCCTCTAGGGGCTAGGGTGATGCCCGACATCACCGCATCCTCCACGAGCTATGCCTTGGCCCCGTGGGACCAAGGCCTAGCCCCTGGGGGCTGGGGTGATGTCGAGAATCACCCCCCACGACATCTCAATAATATGTAGGTTTGTAATTTTTTTTTTGTTTTAATTTTAGTTAAAATTTTATGTTATTTCAATTGCAAAATTGTAATTTATTTTTTTTGTTTTAAATGTTATTAAATTTGTTTATATTTTCTTTTTCTATTTTTTTACTTTAGTTTCAATTAAAATTTATAGTTTTGTATTCCCAAATTGCTTTTAATTTTCTTTTAATTTTTTTTAAATATGTTTAGAAGTTTATTTTAAAAATTTTCTTTTTATTATTTGTTATTGATTTTATTAAAATTGTTTTGTTTTCATTTAAATATTGTTTTTAAAATATATATTTTTGAACTTTTTTTCTTTTATTTTAATTTTAAAGTTTTAGTTCAAGATTTTTTAATATTTTTTATTTTAGATATTTTTTTTGTTGAATTTTGTTAATTTTTTTTCCTTTTTAAAGTATTTTTTGTTTTATTTTAAATTACATTTTAAAGTTTTTTTTAATGATTCTTTTGTAAAAAAATATATAATTATTTTTTAAATTATTGTTTTTGGAGGAATTTTTTTTTATTTTTGTTTCGTTTTAGTTATTTTTCTTTTTCACATTGTTTTTTTAACTTTTTATTTTTATTTTTTTAATTGAATTTATAATATAATTTTTTAAATGTGGTTTTTGGTCATTTAAAAAAAAAAAATTATTTGTGAAGATTTTGTTCTTTCTATTTATTTGGTTTTTTTTTTTGTAAATAAGAAGTATATATATTAAGAACCTTCCAGAACTGAAGCTAAGTATCAAAATACAAAGATAGCCATGCTGAGGTTATTGGACTGCCCCAACAAAGGGGAAACCAGTCCAGCTAGTCTATGAGTCACCATAAGTAGTAGAATAGTCTAAGAAAAAGGTAATAGACAAATTGTTTATTAGCTAAGACTTGAGGACTGACAAGACTTCAAAACACTATAGATCTAGACACCTGGTGGATAGTCTGGCCACATGGCGTGGAGGTCCTTTATCCAAGGCTCCTTCTCAACATACGTCGTCTGGTCTGCCCATAGCCTTCCAGCTTTCACGTCGCCCGTAGTTTCATCAGCATTTCCCTCTCACTCAAACTTCTCCCGTTCCCTTTCTGCTGAGCGCTGCGCCTTGTCCTGACCTTCACCTGTAGCTGCACCAGGCTCCTCCATTGGAGTAGTTTCAGTCGGGCCTGAGGAGAAATATTCATACATGGAGGAGAGAGTCTGAAGAAAGAGCT
This sequence comes from Picea sitchensis, assembly GCA_010110895.2. NCBI lineage: Eukaryota > Viridiplantae > Streptophyta > Pinopsida > Pinales > Pinaceae > Picea > Picea sitchensis. The sequence continues at coordinate 25,063 of SNQJ01S0134463.1, forward strand.
CCACCTTGGCATCTATATCTTGTAGGCAGTAATGGAGATCCTCCACCCCCTGGCGGATTCCAAACACCAGATCATGAAGGATAGCCAGGCTGTCTCTAAACTGCGCAGTATTGAAGGAGTCAGTGAATTGTTGTCTGGCTTCCCTAGGCTCACGGTGAGGAGAAGGTTCATAGCCCAAGTTGCCCAGAGGGTCAAGGCCTGGCGTGGGGGCAGTGGGATTCACCGGAGGGTTGAGAAGGTGCCACAAGAGCAAGCTTGGCGACCTGGGGACCATTGCCATGCAATTGAACTGTGAGTTCAGCGGGACGTGAGAGGAAGCCGATAAGAGCTCAGACTGAAGGCGAGGGGAGGAGAAAATGGAGGGTGAGTCAGAAGGGGAGACTGAGGGCCGACGAGGCTTCCAAGGAGAGCCCCTCCTCAGTCGTCCCCTTGGACGCATCATAAGGTGCCCAGTGTGACTGGCTGAGGAGGTCAAGAGCACCCGGTGAAGGTGTATGGCCAGGGAGTGAGCAGGGATAGCAGCGAACCAGAGAATTTGCACAGGGCCAAGCCATTGCTGTGACTGAATGAGTCCTGCAGGAAGCAAGCGGAGGCGAGTGACCAACATTGTGAACCAAACCATACAAAAGCGCCAAAAAGGAGAGAGGGCGTCGTAACTGCCCTTCACATCATAGTAATGACCATTTAATCATCGAGGAGGGTGGTGAGTTGTGGCACAATCCCATCACGTGGCTCCATGCCTCGGTGGCTGCTTCCTGCTCCCGTCATCTGCCACATTGGTCGCACTAACACCCCTTGCGGGGACTATTTATTTGTTTTTTAATGTAAATTAAAAAAAATAAAAAATAAAATTTGTAAATAAATTTTCAAGGGACCATTTGGAGTCCAATTTTGGGTTGTTTATTTACATAGGTTTTTTTTGTCAATATTACATTTTCAATTAGGTCGCAAATAACTATGATTTTCACGTTTAGGAAAAAACAATTGTTTTACGTAGCATCATTTTTTGATTTAGGTGTTGATTTTAAGGCTTTTCTAAGCTACTGTCTACGTTTTGAAGGCCATGTTTGAAAAATGTTGTAATTTTGACGACGTTTTAAAAAATGGTGCTACCGATAGCACCACTTTTTGATTTGGGGGTTGATTTTCATGTTTTTTATGCAAAATTATGGGTTTTAAGGGCTAGAGTTCTCGTTTTGAGGTCACAGTTCTCGTTAAGTTGGTAACTATGTTTTGATCCATCCATTAAAAAAGATAATCTTATAATCATAGAGGATAATTCTGAAGATTCTAAAATTGGCATCAATAAACAGGCAAAGACAATTTCTTTGCACAAGATTGAGAAAGAAACTGAAAGCTTGGGGAAGACACGAGAAAAAGGAAAACAAGTTTCTCAATACTCCATGAGACATGTGACAAGAGAAACCACTAGATCATCATAATCTAAAGCTGTGTTTAGAGGTACAGGTGTGGTTTCTGATGACCAAGATGATCCTTATGCAGAACCAGATCAGATTCCAGATATTCTAGAGAACAGGGATTCAAATAGCACTGATGATGAAGATCATATCTCTGGATTATCTTCTAGATACCATATCAAATTAAGAAAATCTCAGACTTCGATATACTTGAACCAACCTGCACCTGTAGAGGAATTCTCAGAGTTTAAAGTTAAAGTTAGAAGTGAAAAAGACATGATTAAGGAGCTACAAGAAATGGTGAAGCAATTAAAGAAATAAAAATCTCAAGTGGAGCAGTGAAATGCCAGACAGCAAGAGAAGATACAGGATTTCAAGAAGAAAAGAAAGGAACAAAAAGCACTACTTAAGGAGTTGGGAGAATCTAATTTCAGGTTATATTGGCACAATATTGTGCTAACAACCAAACTAAAGTAGAGGAAAACCAAATCCAGTGAAGTTACCATACCATGATAGTTTATGAAGTTCTTTCATGCAGTTTTGAAAGTTTTTGATGCAATTACTCAAGGAGTAAAAGATGAACAATTTAATCTCAATATTGTGATCAAATGGATTTTTAATAGTTCGAATGGGTAACCCAGTCAAGATATGATTCCAAAATTTTGTGGGATTTCCCAAGTTGTTGTAAAATATATTTTGAGCGTTCTACTATATTGGCAATATAAGTGCTCATTTGAGATAATTTACCTAGAAAGTAGGCATTGACCAGATCTTGTTCCAGACTAAATACTAGAAAATAGGATCTGCGGTTACACTCTGTATAGTTTAAATATATAGAAAGAAGATTGTATTAGGGTCAAAAAGTTGGGGATTTCAGGGACCTATTTTTAATATCATAGTAAGACAATTTTATTCCACATTGATACTAAATGAAAAAGACATGTTGATGGTCATATTTTTCTCTCATTTCATATTCTATTTATTTTCTTGTTTGAAGTCACTTTTCTATTGCAATGCGTTGATTCCTCGATTTCATGTAACACAGTGAATATTTTGTTGTTATTGTTTATTATCAAGATTTTCTTTCAAGTACATGTTCTTGTTTCTAAATTACATTTTGAAATAACAAATCTATATGGAGTTGACAAATTGAAAGCTCTCATATTTTATTTCATTATTTTCCTTATTTGTCTGATCTATTTATGTGACTAACTTTTACTATATCAACGGGATATATCTTGACTTATTTTTGAGCTCGTGTTTACCTTGAACCTTTTAATGAGTTTTCAACCATACTCAAAACACCAATTCATAAAACCCTTAAAATACTATTGCAATAACCTTGATGATTCCCTAGCTTTCCCTCTCACATTCAGGTGCAACTTTAGAGACTAACATATTTTGGCGTCATTGTCGGGGACGAAGGAATGAAGACATATTCCCTGGGAGAATGACAAGATTAGATTCAAATCTTGATGGTGTACAAGATTTTGGACAATTACATGAGACTGTGATTTTTCACCTGACGACTCCTCTGTAGTAATTTTGGCTCCTAAAAGAGAAGGCAAAGGACCTAAACCTCCTCCAACTTCTGCATCATCTAGAAAGAAACAAGTTACCAGAAAAAACCCAGACCCTAAGCTTGTTGTAGCAGTGCCAAACCCTGAAAAAATATTAAGAAAACCTAAAATCATTCCTGGATAGTCCTCTCTGTCAAAGGAAAATTTTCCTTCGATAATCACTCAAGGACATTCTTCTGAAACTTTCAAACTCTCATCAGATGAAGGAGTGATTCATGAAAGTGAAATTAAGCCTATCATTTATCCTATTACTGTTTCCTTTCCTTCAACTATTTCAGAACTGAATCTAAATCAATGGAAGTTGTTTGTTGGGCTCATTAAAGAGGAACAAACAAATACTTTATATGTAGTTGAAGCTTTGAGATATCATAGTAAAGATATTAAAATTGAACCAGAAAGACTCTCATCATCACCTCAATATTTTTCTTCTAAAGAAAATAAGCCACGTTATTCTTCTTTTGAAAACCCTCTTTTTCTGGGACCATCATCCTATTCTAGTCCAAAAAAGAAACCTGTGTTTTATGAAGATAAAGAACTCATATCAGTTTAGTTAAGTTTCTTCACTCAAGGGGCAGTCTCTCTTTCTACATCAACATTTTTTCTTACTCCTACAGCTCAAACACCAAAGTTATCAAATATGGTTGTAAATAGAATGGATGCAATAGTTGTAGCTAGATATGCACCATTAAACTTGCCACAAGTCCTGTATGCTTTCCCACCCAATGATTATATGAAATATTTTCCCAGATTTAATGGATAAGGAGGAGTTATTTCTTAAGAGAATTTAAATTATTTCTATAGTTTTGTAGACAATTTCAATGTAGAGCATGCAAATGTTTAGATGAGACCTTTTGTGCATAGTTTATATGGTGAAGAAAGAAAATGGTTCATAATGCTGCCACCTAATTCAATTGTTGATATTTATGCACTGGATGATACATTTTTAATTAATTGAGGAGATAATAATGACTACTTATATTACATTACTGAATTTGGTTCTTTAAAAATGAAGCAAGGTGAATGAATATCTAATTGTACTAAAAGGTTCAATAAAATGTATAGTAAAATTCCAGATGAAATTAAGCCTTCAGAAACATCATCCAAAATAACCTTTGCTAATGATTTTGATGTTGAGTTTTCTCTATTACTGAGAGAAAGAAGGTCTTCTAATTTGAGCCTGAAGTAGGAAGCATCTATTGAGGTAGAATCCAACATACCAGCAGCAGACAAGTTAAAATCGAGGGGTGATAGAGACATGAAAAAATAGAAAGAAGAGCTTCCTTCTTATTATCATACATCATTTGATTCTAAGATGGATGAAATGGATAAAATGTTGAAAACCTTGACATGTGAGATGGATAGGTTGAAAATGGAAAAAAAAAACTTAACAGACCTACACAGGAAGGTGGATACAGAAATGTTAATCGGTTTAGGAGACCCAATAATGTACCTCAGATCTTACCAAGAGAGAGAAGGAATGAAGAAGATCAAAAAAAATTCCCCCTTTCCAAAATAACACGGTAGAATAGGTTGAGGAAGTAGATGATACTGAAGATGACCCTAGAGTACATTTAAATGATAAAAATCATATCCTACTCATTTGAAACAACATGATTATGAAGATGCTTTGATATTAAATTAGTTTGAAGAAGGGGATGTTGATGAAGTTATTCATAAAGAACCTAAAAGAAATAAGTATGATCTTAAATCTAGATCAAATACACCTAAGGTGGACATACTTGTTTCAACAAAGAAGGCCAACACTCCAGTCAAATCAGGAATCAGTAAAGACAGTCCTAGGATTCAAATTGATCAACAATTAAAGAAACCTATCCAGGTTAGTACTGTAGAGTTAAAGGAAATAGAAAAGGTTGTTTCTTATTTCAACCTGGAACATGAAATCAACAAGATTAAAATTCATATACCTCTGATAGAATTAATGAAAAGAGTGCCTTTTAGGAAGATTGTTCTCAAGGAATTACAACCCCCTGCTCAGGTCACCTTTTCAGATACTATCAACCTTGAAGATGATAATCCTACTATAACCATTGGACCTCATATTGAATATAGGACTGAGGCTTCTCCTCCTTTCTACATATCACTGGATATTCATGACAAAATATTGCATAATTGTTTAATGGATTCAGGGGCTTCACACAATGTCATGCCAAAAGTGGTAAAGGATGAATTAGGGTTAGACATCACTAAACCCTACCTTGACCTATATTCATTTGAATATAGGAAATTTAAATGCCTGGGAGTCATCAAGGACATGGTTGTTACTTTATCTCAGTTACATATGAAAAGTGTGGTATTGGATGTTATTGTGGCTGGCATACCTCCAAAATTTGGAATGCTTCTATCAAGGTATTGGGCTAAGAAAGTAGGAGGCACATTACAAATGGATCTCAGTTATGATACCATACCTGTGTTTGGTGGAGAACATAGAATATTGTATAGGGAAGTAAGGCTGGCTTACTTGGTAAGCGATCATGAAATCCATAGTAATCATCCTATATATGTTGTAGAAGATGAACATGGTTCCTCTATTTTTCATATTGTTGATCATATGGTTGAAACATAAGTTAGAAAAGTAACACCTGCAGTTGGATATAGTGCATAAAATTTTGTCTGGAAAATGTATTTTGATGGGGCTTGCTCAAAATAAGGTTCTGGGGCTAGGGATTTTTTCATTTTCCCTACCCAATAAGTCATTCCTATGTCATATAAACTTGAATTTGATACAACCAACAATATCAATCAATATGAATCTTTGTTCTTAGGATTGAAAGCTACTAAAGATATGGGTATAGATAAAATTTCTATTTTTGGAGATTCAGAACTTATTATCCATCAGATTAAAAACATTTATCAGACCAAATATCAGAGGCTAAAGCAATATAGGAATGAGGTGTGGGATTATGTGGATAATTTATTCTTGTAATTCAACATCACTTTTGTGCATAGGAAATTGATTCAGCAGGTTGACTCTTTAGCACTTGCAATGAGTAACTTTAAGACTCCAATTTTTCCTAGCTTAAAATTTGAGATTGAGATTAAACACAGATCCTCAATACAAGATAACATTAAAAATTGGAAAGTTTTAAGGATGATTAGCAGATTCAAAGATTCTTAAATACCATTGAAGAGTTTGCCAATATTTGAATAGATCAAGACAATGAGAATGATGATATGGAGGTACATATTGCAAATGTTCTTGAAGGCAGTGTTGTTGGTCACAAAATCATCAAATTCAAAAAAAATCATCTGCCTAAATGTTTGGTTCCAATTGAAAGATTATTTGATCACAACGATGTTTCCATAAAATTCGTTATTCATACAAAAGATACTTATGTGATAGATTGTGATATCAGTTCAGATCTAAATCTCAGGATGGTGAAATTATCTAGAAAATTGTCAAAGAAAGAGAGAGACAAATATGTAAACTTGATGAAACAATATTCAGATGTATTTTCCTGGTCCTATGAAGACTTAAAGATTTTTTATACAGAGATCATGCAACAAAAGATTCCTCTAAATCCCGGATCAAAACCTTTTAAGAATAAGCCTAGGAAATTTAATCCATTGTTGTTACCCGCAATAGAAAAAGAAATGAAAAGGTTATTGGATGCCAAAATTATAGTACCACTGAGATACTCAGAGTAGGTAGATAATTTAGTACCTGTCATGAAAAAGAGTGCAGAGATAATTCTTTGTGTGGACTTTAGGAATTTGAACAGGTGCTCTTTAAAGGACAATTATCCATTACCAAAAATGGATCATATTTTAGAAAGAGTAGTAGGGGCAAAGAAGATTTATATGTTTGATGAATATTCAAGGTACAATCAGATATCAGTAATGGAAGAAGACAAGAAGAAAAAAACTTTTACCACTCACTGGGGCACTTTCATATATGAAAAGATGCCCTTTGGATTTATGAATGTAGGAGAAACCTTTCATAAGGCTATTGACATTTCTTTTATTGGTGAGAAAGACAGGTTTATGGCTATTTATATTGATGAAATTACTGTATTTTCAACATCTTATGAAGAACACTTACAACATTTGAAGAAGACATTTGAAAAATGCAGGAGGTATGGTATATCACTTAACCCTAAAAAATCTCATTTTCCATGGAGTAAGGAAATTTTTTAGGACATATTGTTTCACGAGAAGGAATCAAGATAGATCTTGAAAGAGTAAAATCTATCCAATAGATAGAAATTCCAAGAAACAAGAAGTCTATCCAATCCTTCATAGGTAAAATTAATTTTTAAGGAGATTTATACCAAATTTTGCAGAGGTAATCAAGTACATTACTGATATGTTGAAAAAGGATGTAGAAATCAAGTGGATACCAGAAGTTAAAGAATATTTTGAGAAGATTAAGTAGGCTCTTGTTCAGGCCCTTGTTCTCGTCAGTCCTAATTACTCAAAGGAATTAATGATTTTTTCATTTTCCTCTGAAGACACCATAGTTGTTGTTCTTTTACAAAGAAATGATCAAGGGTATGAGCAACCTATTTCCTTCTTCCAAAAAACTCTCAGAGACTCTGAATTGAAATATGATATTATGGAGAAACAAGCATATTCTCTGGTGAAGGCGTTAAAATATTTTAGGATATATGTTCTACAATCTAAAATAATTGCATATGTGCCAAGTAGTGCAGTTAAAGAAATTTTGGTTCAACTTGATTGTGAAGGAAAGAGGGGAAAGTGGATAACAAAAATTATGGAGTACCATCTGACTATAAAGCCCACTCAACTGATAAAAGAACAAGGCCTTGCCAAATTAATGACATAGTCAAATTGCAAAGCAATTGGGTTGTATCATCTCTCAAGAAAATCACAAAATTCTTCATTCCAGATTGAGGAAACTGGCTCACAAGTAAACGGTAAATATGCTTCTTCACCATGGTACAAAGATATTGTATATTTTATCTGTTAAATCTTCAGTATCCTCTTGAATTGGATAAATCAAAGTTCATATCACTTAAATTGAAATCATTAACTTATTGCATTATTGATCAAATCTTGTTCTGGAAAGATCCCAATTGGAGTTTTTTGAGGTGTGTTAATGAAGAAGAAGATAAACAATTTTTTTGTGATTTACATCATGGTGTTTGTTGAGGTCATCATAATTGGAATGCTACTTCTTTAAATATTCTAAGAGTAGGCTATTATTGGCCAAGACCATTTTTAGACATATTTTATCAGGTGAGGGCATGTGAACCATGTCAAATGTTTGCAAGAAAGAAAAAACTTATGTCTCTGCCTTTAAAAACCATTATTGCTCATGGACCATTTCAACAGTTGGGATTAGAAATCATAGGGGAAATCAATCCTTCATATTCTAGATAACATAAGTGGATAATTACAACCACATATTACTTTACTAAGTGGATTGAAGCAATTCCAACTCACAATGTAATAGACAAGGTAATCATGGAATTTCTTGAAAGGCATATTATTTCTAGATTTAGTTGTCCTAAGAAGATAGATACTGACAATGCTCAATATTTCAAATCAAATTCCATGATTGATTTTTGCAATAATTACAATATCAAATTGGTCCACTCCACTCCTTACTATCCCCAAGGAAATGGGTTAGCAGAATCATCCAATAAGAGCCTCATAAGGATTATCAAAAAGATAATTGCATAAAACATTATGTCATGGGATTCCAAGTTAAAGTTTTCCCTATGGGCTTACCGGATGAGGAACAATAAATCCATTGGAAATTCCCCATTTCAAATGGTGTATGGAAAAAAATCTATTTTCCCACCTCAATTGGGTTTACCTATTCTTAAATTTATGCAAGAAGATCTAGAAGAACCTAATGATATCCAAAGAATATTTTTTCAAATGATAGAAGTTCAGCGGGCCAGAGAAAAGATGGATCAAAAAGATGTTTTTCATCAGAGAAAAGTCAAACCCATGTTTGATAAAGGAAACAAGAAAGATGTTTTCAAAGAGGGAGATCTTGTGTTGAGATGGGATGCTAGAAGAGAGGACAAAGATAAACATGGTAAGTTTGATAACTTATGGTATGGTCCCTTGAAAATAGACAAGGTCATGAATAACAATACTTTTCTCTCACATAATCTCGATGACACTGAGATTTTTTGGGGCCCAATAAATGGGAGATTCATGAAATATACTTTCTTTTAGATTTATCAGAAGTTTCAATATGTAAATTAGGTTTTTTTTTTAACTCAAATAAAGAATCCATATACCCAATGGATTTTTTTTATACAATTTGTGTTTTAAATAAAGGATGACAGAATAAAAAAATCAAAGAATCAGAAGCAAGGTAAAGGCATTGGTCTGCAGATCTTAAAGTTTCCTCATGAAACTTTATTTCCAGAAGAAGACAATGTTAGTCTCTAACTTTGTTTTTTATTAAGTGAGTGTCCCTAACCCTTAATCCTCCTTGCTTATGCTTTTTTTCCCAAAACTTGGTTTTCACCCCTTGGTTTGATTTGTCATTCTTTGCAATTTTTCCACTTTTAAATGATTTTCTTAAGTTTTTTAAGGTTTAGAATTCGATTTGATGAATATTGTCACATCACTTGTCTATTCATTTTTGAATCTTCAAAATTTCCGCCAAGTCATGAACGACACTACAGGAATAGTGCTATTCCTACGGTGCTAGGGATAATCACGTTTTTACATGCGCAAGCTCATTCCTATAACGTCATAATTTCTCAAGTCATGATTAAAGGATCTACATGCCTCTCCATGATCTCTTCTCGGGTTGACATTGTAATTATAACAACTTTATGTTAGGGATTGAGTTGTACATGCCTGAACTGCACTAAATCAAACTTTTTTGGATATCATTAAAAGAACCATCACCTTCTATTTTAGCATGTATGGTATTTTGTGCAGAGATAGGATTGAAGGAAGAAGATATTATTAGTTTCTAATAGCCCACAGGAACTAAAAACTATCATTATCAATCTTCGCAAATCTATTTACAGGATCATATAGACAACATGACACCGAAAAAGAGCGGATAGATCATCAGACTGGAACCTGAGGGAACATAATTACTTGAAGAATATTGTTGGATTACTAAGAGGGGGGGTGAATCAGTAATAGATAAATTATAATCCCTTTTTAAGACAAATAATCCAAGTGTTATATCAATGTAGAATTATCATTGAATAATGAGCAATGAACAAATGAACAATCATACACATACATAGTACACCAGTATTTTACGTGGAAACTCAAAGCAGGAGAAAACCACATAATGTTTTTTCTTATATGTCTTGAATAATTACATTCATTGGAAGCACCAAATTCCTTTGTTTTCCAGCTACAACTAGAAGGAGGCTCCAACCCCCTAGTTTCTCAGGCTACAACTTGAGGGAATATCCAACTCCCCAATTCTCTTTCTACAACTAGAAGGAGGATACAACCCCCTATGTTCTATGGCTACAACTGGAAGGTGGCTACAACCACCTGTCATTTCCCCGTCCAACCACCCTAAAGTAGAAGTATAATGATGGAACTACTGTCACACTATCACTGTGAGATATACCATTGTAAACCTATACCAATAAACCTGAACCATGCATCAACCATGCATCAACCTGTACCTCAACCTGTAATAAACCTGTACCATAAACAAGTGCATCAACCATGCACCAACCTGTACCAAACAACCTGTACCATAAAAAAGTGCAACCAACCATGTAACAATATGTACCAGTCATGTGTAAACTACTCATGACTCATCAATATGTACCAACATCATCAACTATACACCTCATGTATGTGCCAACTCATCAACTACTTGTCTCAACCATTTACCCAAATCCCTCATCAATTTCATCATCCAAATATGATTTGTAACT